>CM051271.1:5739909-5855982 GCA_027921565.1 Artemia sinica | reverse complement strand
AAATCAATGTCTTATTGAGTAATATTCTGTATGGACTTGTGCTATGTTTTGTCAGATTTCTTGAGCCTGCTTTTCCCTTTACTTTTTATCCTAAATAAATTACGGGGTTACTGGTGCATTAGCAGGGCATCGCTAGATACTATAATCAAAGAACCAGCCACGAAACCCAACAAACTGCTATTTCATTAGCAACAACGGTGATTTCAAGATAAATTGATGCCAAAGCGTGATTTCTCAATATTTAACGATTTTTTTGGGGGGTTTAGGATGGAGAAAGGTACCTAAGTTTAGGTTAAATATTTAATGTATGCTGTGCTTTACCACCCCACCCTCCCTAATGTGCAATATAGTACCCAAATTTGTTTTCTAACTATTATATATTCCATCAACCCAACCGGCAATCACAAATAGGGCAACACCGGGCAACAGCTTGAAGGGAGCGGAAGCAAGCCCTGACATCCCTCAGCAGCCAGCGTTTTTTTCTCCAAACTCCGTTTAATTATTCTGGGCCCCATTAGGGAAACCGTATCAGATATTAACTGTAGAACAGACAATACTACACTTTGACTTAGCCAAAAGGCGAGAAGCGATAATTTCATTTCATTAATCCCATTTCATTTTAGAAAACATCCAAACTGAATGGAAATACTGTCTAGACAAGGAGGCATGAAGGTCCATAGAGAAAGGGGTGGGGACTCAAGGCGCCTAGGACGTGGTTCGTTTTGCACCGAGCAGAGTTCCTTGGAGCATTCCTTACCCGCTTCAAATTAGCTTCCCGGGTGTAATCTGTAAAAGTAACAACAAATACTTAGGCACAGAAAGCTGCATGCAACTGGCGATAACAACACTAATCATTTCTATACTTCACTATAAACTAGCTTATTTAGAACCCCTGGAAGGTTTGGCATATTTCACAATTACTGTCCCTTTTTGGGGGGGGGCAATAAAAAATCTGCCCATAAATTCACAATTCGTTTTTCATTTATGAAAGATTGAATTTTTGTTCATGTTGACTTCAACTTTCTTCCATTCTCCATGTTACTTACTGACTACTCATCAGACCGTTGTCTCAAGTATAGTCCTAGCTGACCTCTCATGTCATTTACGTTTCGTCCAACGCTAGTAATCGGCTTGTCAGATAAGTGATCTTGGAATATTAGAACATGCAGCAATAGTATAGGCTAGTCTGCCTTTCGGTGCATTCAAAAATTTTGGTTAAAGGACTCATCAAGCGCCCCTCCCCAGACGGTAATTCTTTAGTAAAAAAGGCGAAAGATTAACGCGATATGAGGAGAGGCCAGAAGCTATGAAAACAGGCTTTAGAATGACTCTTGAGTATTCATTTATACAAAATAAAATCCTAGAATAAATCCTTTTATCGGTTTTTTTATTTTAACAAGGTTCGAAGTAATTATAAGGAATTCCATCAAGTGTTCAATCAAGTAAATATGGGCAATAAAAATTCCTATTATGATGAGAAACACACTATTCAATGAGCAGCAATTCTAGGGCAACTTTAATTGGCATGGTAACAAAAACTATACATCCACAGGCAAATAACATAAATATGCAGTTAATCAAGGCTCAAAAACTAATTGTAATGTAACTGAGTACGTGGTCGATCAATGGCTTGTCGCCAGAAGTTCCCCACCCCTATTTAAAAGTTTGTTTTCCAAGAAGCTTGGCGGTAGGTTAGTAGTGAATCTAGTGAAGGAATTTTTAGGTTTGATATGTTGACAACGCAATTGACTTGATTGTTGATAATGTGGGGGGACCTACCAAGGGCATTTCACCTTTTTCAAGGGACTAAGCCTTTGCGGATCTTAATCTAAATGTCAGCAATTTGAGTCGATTTCCTAGTTCAATTTACAAAAATCAGTATTTAATAATTACAGAGTATTTTCGAAAAACAAAATGCATTAGGAATTTCTATAGAGTATACGCCTAAAACTCTCTTTCATATGCTTGGGATTTTAGGCACAATCTTTCCGTAATATTTCAAAACATGTAAAGTTTATCAAGAAAAATTCATTTTTTCAAAAGGGGCCCAATGAACAAAGTTTTGACAGGTCCCCATTTACTGCCTTTAACACTATCACAAATTGTTCGTTGGCTTTTCCTACAACTTCATAAATACGTCACACATTACAAAAGATATGCCCATAGGACAGAGAACTTTACAGTTGCGCGTGGGGACAGAGGTCCGCGCGAACGCAGTCCCCCACTACCAAAAATTACGGCTGTTGAGTTTACCCCCCATTTGGGGGGTTAAATCACAGGGAGTCAGCCAATCCTAAGTTGCAATGGAAATGCCTCAACCCTGGGGGAGCCGCCTCCTTCATGAATCAAGGCAAGCTATCCCCAGCCAGGGTAAGTATGTTTTCAATAGTGAAATCTAAACTATTTTACTAAAATATCTTTCCACATAAATCCCGTTGCGCTTGAATGCCACTCAAGAAGCTCCAATATTATTTA
The DNA here is from genome assembly GCA_027921565.1 of Artemia sinica. NCBI lineage: Eukaryota > Metazoa > Arthropoda > Branchiopoda > Anostraca > Artemiidae > Artemia > Artemia sinica. Next base: position 5,853,507 of record CM051271.1, on the reverse strand, counting down.
GCCAGATGCAGGTGTTTACAAAACTTTTTCACATAATGAATCAAGTCTCTAAATTATTTTTTGAAAATAGAAAATGCCCCATTTCATTTTCATATGCTAAACATCTTAATCCTTTGATTGCAAAGTTTACCTATTTGAGAAAAGAAAATCAGGGGATTTCTCACTCTGTTATCAATATGGACTGAAAAGTCGAAACTTTATTTCTGAGAACCCAGTGAGCCGTTCTTACTCGTTAACAACCCAAAGGGGGGTGGCTTTCACTAGGTCATTACTTACTACTACTAACAACCTCACCACAGAACCAAGCTCTACTGAGGCCCAAAAAACAATCACTTCATCGCAATTCTGTTCGAATCTTGGTTCAATTTAAAATTTCAGCATTTTAATAATGTGCATACTATTTTCAAAAAGATGCATGGGGCCCGTCAATCAAGGTTGGGGGATTTTTTTAATTTAATTTTTTTATGGCGACTGGTTCTATTGGCTGATTTTTTCACCATTAAATTTTGTAATTATTATTAACAGTGTTTTTAGGATCAAAAAAAAAAACTATATATACTATATATTCAATATATTCAACAGGCTAGGAACTACAGATATAGGTTATACAATGTACGAGGAAATGCGCACAAGACGTTCCACTGTTTAAGGTGTCATTAGCTTTGAGATTTCCCCTCGAGAGGGGTGCGCCGATACCGGAGGTACCTGCAATAACTGGGCCACAGCAGTGAAGGGGATCGGAGCAAGCCCCGAACATCCCCTCCGGATTTTCATAAAAATCAGTTTAATATTTATTCTGGGCCCCATGTAGGGGACCGTAATCAGATATTAAGATGATAGAAACAGATAATTACACTTTGATCTTAGCCAACAAAGGCCTGAGAAGCCGATAATTAAACAAGGTTTGTCCAAAGACTATATAAGAATACGAGTAAGAAACTTTGTCACAAATTTAATTTCGGTTGGCAATACTCTAATAACATTCAACGAACTTATCATTTTGTCTGTAGGATTTTTAATAAACAATAAACAGTATAAAACATTTCCCATAATATCAAAGTTTATCATCAAAATTTTAATGGTAAACGGAAAAATTTTCCAATCAAGACTTGGACAAAATTGTCATTCAAAAAAAAGCCAAAATCAGGACAACGATTTAGGCTACTAAAAAAAACAAAAACTGACCTGTGTATCTGGATCCTTGAATTATGCAGGCTATTTTAGGTTTGACATGATATTTTGCAGAAACTAAATTTCAGCTGAGGGTGGGGGGGGGGGGACAAACTTACGAGGTCTGAGAGGGGCTGGAGAGGGGGTCAAGCTTTGGTCTGGATGGGGGCAGTCCCCCTTCCTGCCCCATAGCAAATTGTGCCCCTGGAGCGCACTCCTTCCTGATCAAGGCAGCTCAAAAGCCAAATAAGTATGATTTGATAAATTCAAATGTTGTCAAACATTTTCACATTAACAAATCAAGGTTCTAGATTTTTTTTCTAGATAGTAAAAACATGCTTTCTTTCTGATAAAAACGTCCTAATTCGCCTGAGAGCACATTTAGCTTTTCGAAAATAAATCATAGTAAATTCATATGAGTTTTTTTTTTTTTTTTTTAACAGGATTTGAAACTAATCAGGAATAAAATGACTATTTACCAGAAATTTTCGGAAAATTTTCGAAAAAAACGTGAAACGAAAAACATATTCTTTGTTTTAATGACCTCAATATATCAAAAATTTATAAATAGGCAGGAACAGAAAACTCTAAATTACAGAAAACAAGCCCTTTTTTCAATAAAATACAACGAAACGATATTTTATCTATCAGGGTAGAAGTGTACAGATCCTGAAGGACCCCCCCCCCACAAAAGAAAATTAAAAACAATTTGAAAATAGTGTATTTTGATTTAGTTCAATTTCCCATTGAAACATGTCGTGACAAATTTCAACGTAGTACCCTTAGCCGTTCTTGAGGTATCGCCCTTTGTACAAAACTGAAAGCATAATGTGGCTATCTTGTTTAGTTTAAAATCCCCCCTCCCCCCCAAAAAAAATACCCTGATGTTCGATATTAACTTCTAATTTTAATTTTAAATATTAAATTTTTTGTTTAACTATATATATGTTGGCAACAGCCACGAACATCTTGACGTAGAAAAAATATCTTCAAAAAACATAAGATTGCATCGATTTGTAACATCAGCAACAAATTTTATTTTCAAGGATTTTATCTTTGTTGTTGTAACAAAAAAAAAAAAAAAAAAAAAAAAAAAAAAAAAAAAAAAAAAAAAAAAAAAAAAAAAAAAAAAAAAAAAATTATGAAAAAAACAAAAAAAAAAAAATGATTATCAAAGCCTCGATACGAATTATTACTTGATTTATCGGCATTGATTCACCTGTGCGCATAAGCAAACTGCGCTAGGAGGCGTTGAATTAGATTTTGCATTATATGGTAATTAGTAAAGCTACATTAACCTTGTTGATTTCAATGTTTTATGTACCAAAGGAGTTGCAACATTTAGGTGATTAGTTTTGCTTACTGTTCGTCACGGTTTAACACTATCCTACGAAATTTGTTGAATACAAGCAATGATTTTGGGACAATCCAAATGAAAAAGGATTGTCCCAAATATAGGGAAACGTAACAAGGGAAAGATAGGACACGGTACAGTACCTATATATCGTGGTGCCTTTGTTAAGAAATACTATTACAAAAGTCCTACTTAGTTACATCACGTGCCAAATAATGTTATTTATTTAAATAAAGATTTTCTGTCATTTATAAAATAACAATTTCTGACAGTTTTTATTTCACATATTCCTTTTCATTGGTTAAGAAAAGAATATTTTAGATCTTTTCCGTTTCTCTCTTATAAGAATTCAAATTTTGGCTTTCTATTTATATGTTTGACAAATTTTGCAACAATTTTTGGTACTCTTGCATTATGCAGGCCTCTCGGGTTAACTACTATAGAGTAGGCAATGATAAAACCCGTTTTCGACATGTTTACCGCTATAGACTAGGCAATGATAGCGTGGTTTTCATTGCGCATTACGATATTAGACTGTGTTTTTTTTTTGGGGTTTTAGGGGGGGAGGTACCTAGGTTAGGTGACGTATTTAATATATGCTATGCTTTACAAACCCCCAAACCAAACCCCCCACCCCCTAATGTGCAAATATATAGCCCAAATTTGTTTCTAAACTATTATATATTCATCCTATTTATTTTATTTCATTAGCATTAACCAAACTTGACTTTTTAGAAAGGCCCGCATAATGCAAGAGTACCCAATTTTTTTAACAAAAGTTGTACTATAATGCTTTCGACTGATGGGTAGGGGGAGAAATATTCAAATATAAATAAGTTGAAAATCTGCATAATCTTTTGGTTTCTATAGGGTTGAAGAGATTTCAGCTCCTATCATGTTACAACCTTGATAAATAGACAAATAGTACGCAACTATTACACTCCACATACCCTGAAAGTTTCAACTTAACTTCCTTAACTTTTCCATAAATATCACATATACACACTTTTGACAACCTTGGATGCAAATAGTGAATTTTGATTTAGTTCAATTTCCAACGTAAAAAGCCATTTACGCTGATATATCCTACTAGACAATAATGCAAGTTATGTTGTGATGTTATTAAATTTGCTCAAAAACATAAACACAAAAACAGGATTCAAAATGAGCCGAGCAAATATTACAAGAAAAATGTCCCCTCTTCCCCAACGACTAAACTGGTGACGATCAATTGTATCAATTCACGAAAAATTATAGAGGCTAGGTAATATCTAGTCCCCCCCCCCCAATATTTTTGTCTGATACCTTAAACGAAACGCAATGCATTTAAACAAATTTTCGATGAGTTTTTTTTTAACCATTTTATACACCCCTCCTCCAAAGAGAAATTTTGGACACGGCCCTAGGGATGGGAAGAGTATTCTTTATAATCCAGGGAGGGAAAGTTCGCTGTTTTTTTCCAATTTCTTGAACAAAATACAAATAAAAAAACCAAGCCCCTTTTCAACAATAATCCACAAAAAGACTTTCTTGAATCTGGAAGGGGGAGTAAAAACTAAATCTTGCATAAAAATACCCCCCTCCCCACACTGAAGCTGCTGGTATTCACTCATGCTACTTGGTAAATACAAAACTTATATTATGACATTATTAAATTATTAAATTTGCTCCAAAGATGGACACAAAAGCTGAATTTTTAATCACCCGAGCAAAATACACAGAAACAATACAGTAAGACTTCATCAGGTATATGATTACTTACTTTATTTTTATTAGTATTTATCCTTTCTGTTTGTCATTTACTAGATTCATTTATAATTCCATCTTGTTACTAACAATGTAGCCAGAACACTGAATTGACAAATAGATGGCCTTCAAGTATAATTCCAGTTTTATAGTAGAATTTGAGTACAAACTTACTAAAGAACCCTAAGCTTTGACCGTAGAAAAGCAATAGAAAATGAAACAAAAGTCCTATAAAATGGACTCGAGCTTGAAAGACTTAGTAGAAACAAAGTAGTACGAGGGAAGCCGCATTCCAAGATGGTAGTATCTTTTGATTTTTCAAGTGCAGAAGATCAATGTCTTATGGAGTAATATTCTGTATGGACTTGTGCTAGTTTTGTTCAGATTTCTTGAGCCATGCTTTGCCCTTTACTTTTTAGCCTAAATAAATTACGGGGTACTGGTGCATTATGCAGGCATCGCTATATACTATATCAAAGAAAAAAAACAGCCACGAAACCCAACAAACTGCTATTTCATTAGCAGACAACGGGTGATTTGCAAGATAAATTGATGCCAAAGCGTGATTTCTCAATATTTAAACGATTTTTTTGGGGGGGTTTAGGAGGGAGAAAGGTACCTAGGTTAGGTTAAATATTTAATGTATGCTGTGCTTTAACCCCCCACACTCCCTAATGTGCAAATATATAGCCCAAATTTGTTTCTAAACTATTATATATTCATCAACAACCGGCATCAACAAATAGGCAACAACCGGGCCAACGCGTGAAGGGAGCGGAGCAAGCCCTGACATCCCTCCGGTTTCCAAAAATCAGTTTAATATTCTGGGCCCCATGTAGGGACCGTATCAGATATTAAGCTGATAAGAACAGATACTACACTTTGATCTTAGCCAAAAGGCCGAGAAAGCGATAATTTCATTTCATTTATCCCATTTCTTTAGAAAAAAACCTCCTAAACTGGAATGGAAATACTGTTACTAGACAAAGGAGGAATGAAGGTCCTAAGAGAATGGGGACTCAAGAGCGCCTAGGACTTGGTTCGTTATTGCACCGAGCCAAGAGTGCCTTGGAGCATTCCTTACCCGCTTAAAATTAGCTTCCCCCCGGGTGTAATCTGTAAAAGATAACAACAAATACTTAGCACAGAAAAGCTGCATGCAACTAGGGCGAATAACAACACTAATCATGTCTACTTCACTATAAACATAGCTTATTTAGAAACCCCTGGAAGGTGTGCCATATTTCACAATTACTGTCCCTTTTTGTGCTATCTGCCCATAAATTCACAATTGTTTTTCATTTATGAAAAGATTGAATTTTTTTGTTCATGTATGACTTCAATTATCTTCCATTCTCCAGTGTTACTTGACTGACTACTCATCAAGACCGTTTCCTCAAGTAGTAGTCCTACTGACCTCTCATGTCATTTACGTTTCGTCAAACGCTAAGTAATCGGGCTTGTCAGATATAAGTGATCTTGGAATATTAGAACATGCAGCAAGGAGTATAGGCTAGTCTGCCTTTCGGCATTCAAAAATTTGTTAAGACTCATCAAGCGCCCCTCCCCACGGTAATCTTTAGTAAAAGGCGAAAGATTAACTCGATATGAGGAGAGGCCAGAGCTAATGAAAATAGCTAGAGATGACTTGAGTATATAAAAATAAATCCTAGTAAATCCTTATCGTTTTTTTTAACAAGGTTCGAAAGTAATAAGGAATTCAATGTTCAATCAAGTAAAATATGGGCAAAAAAAATCATATGATGAGAAAACATATTCAATGAGCAGCAATTCATGGGCAACTTTAATGGCATGGTACAAAAACTACATCCACAGAAAATAACATAAATATTCAGTAATCAGGCTCAAAAATAATTGTAATGTAACTGAGTGGTCGATCAATGGCTGTCGCCAAAGTCCCCCCCTATTATTTAAATGTTCCAAGAAGCTTGGCGGTAGTGAAGGAATTTTTAGTTTGATATGTTGCCAACGCAATTGACTTGATGAAATGTGGGGGACCAAGGGCATTTCACTTTTTTTAAGACTAGCCTTTGTGACTTAATCTAAATTTCAGCAATTTGATTCGATTCCTAGTTCAATTTAAAAATCAGTATTTAATAATTACAGAGTATTTTCGAAAACAAAATGCATTAGGAATCTATAGAGTATACGCCAAACTCTCTCATATGCTTGGATTTTAGGCACAATTCTTCCGTAATATTTCAAACATGTAAGTTTATCAAGAATTCATTTTTTCAAAAGGGCCCAATGAACAATTTTACAGGTCCCATTACTGCCTTAACAATATCAAATTGTGTGCTTTTTCCTTACAACTCATAAATACGTCACATACAAAGAATGCCCATAGGACAGAACTTTACAGAGTGTGGACAGAGGTCCGCGCGAACGCAGTCCCCCACTACCAAAAATTACGCTGTTGAGTTACCCCCATTTGGGGTAATCACAGGGGTCAGCCAATCCTAAGTGCAATGGAAAGGCCTCACCCTGGGAGCGCCTCCTTCATGATCAAGGCAGCTCCCCAGCCAGGTAAGTATGTTTTCAATAGAAATCTAACATTTTACTAATATCTTTCGACATAAATCCCGTTGCTTTGAATGCCACTCAGAAGCTCCAATTTATTAGCCAGATGCAGGTTTACAAAACTTTTTCACATTAATGAATCAAGTCTCTAAATTATTTTTGAAAATAGAAATGCCCCATTTCATTTTCATATGCAAACATCTTAATCCTTTGATTGCAAGTTTACCTATTTGAGAAAAGAAAATCAGGGGTTTCTCACTCTGTTATCAATATGACTGAAAAGTCGAAACTTTTATTTCTGAGAACCCAGTGGCCGTTCTTCTCGTTAACAACCAAAGGGGGCTTTAGTCATTACTACTACTACTAACAACTCACCACAGAACCAAGCTCTCTGAGGCCAAAAACAATCACTTCAGCAATTCTGTTCGAATCTTGGTTCAATTTAAATTTCAGCATTTAATAATTGCATACTATTTTCAAAAAAGATGCATGGGGACTTCAATCCAGGTTGGGGATTTTAATTTAATTATGGCGAGTGGTCATTGGCTTTTTCACCATTAAATTTTGTAAGTTTATTAACAGTTTTTTTTCGGATCAAAAAAAAATATATATATATATATTCAATATATTCAACGGCTAGGAACTACAGATATGGTTTCTACAATGTATGAGGAAGCGCACAAGACGTCACTGTTTAAGGTTCATGAGCTTTGATTTCCCCTCGAGAGAGAGGGGTGCGCCGATCCCGGAGGTACTGCAATACCGGGCCAACGCGTGAAGGGAGCGGAGCAAGCCCCGACATCCCTCCGGTTTCCAAAAATCAGTTTAATATTCTGGGCCCCATGTAGGGACCGTATCAGATATTAAGCTGATAAGAACAGATACTACACTTTGATCTTAGCCAAAGGCCGAGAAGCGATAATTAAACAAGGTTTGTCAAAGACTATATAAGAATACGAGTAAGAAACTTTGTCACAAATTTAATTTCGGTTGCAATACTCTAATAACATTCAACGAACTTATCACTTTGTCTTTAGATTTTTATAAACAGTATAAAACATTTCCCATAATATCAAAGTTTATCTCAAAAATTTTAATGGTAAACGGAAAATTTTCCAATCAAGACTTGGACAAAATTGTCATTCAAAAAGCCAAAATCAGACAAAGATTTAGGCTACTAAAAAAAACAAAACTGACCTGTTTATCTGGATCCTTGAATTATGCAGGCTTTTTTAGGTTTGACATGATATTTTGCAGAAACTAAATTTCAGCTGAGGGGGGGGGGACAAACTGAGGTCTGAGAGGGGGTCAAGCTTTGGTCTGGATGGGGCAGTCCCCCCTGCCCCATAGCAAATTGTGCCCCTGGAGCACCTCCTTCCTGATCAAGGCAGCTCAAAAGCCAATAAGTATGATTTGATAAATTCAAATGTTGTCAAACATTTTCACATTAACAAATCAAGGTTCTAGATTTTTTTTTAGATAGTAAAAACATGCTTTCTTTCTGATAAAAACGTCCTAATCGCCTGAGAGCACATTTAGCTTTTCGAAAATAAATCATAGTAAATTCATATGAGTTTTTTTTTTTTTTTTAACAGGATTTGAAACTAATCAGGAATAAATGACTATTTACCAGAAATTTTGGAAAATTTTCGAAAAACGTGAAAACGAAAACATATTCTTTGTTTTTAATGACTCAATATATCAAAAATTTATAAATAGCAGAAAACTCTAAATTACAGAAAACAAGCCCTTTTTTCAATAAAATACAACGAAACGATATTTTATCTATCAGGGTAGAAGTGTACAGATCCTGAAGGACCCCCCCCCACAAAGAAAATTAACAATTTGAAAATAGTGTATTTTGATTTAGTTCAATTTCCCATTGAACATGTCGTGACAATTTCAACGTAGTACCCTTAGCCGTTCTTGAGGTATCGCCCTTTGTACAAAACTGAAAGCATAATGTGTATCTTGTTTAGTTTAAAATCCCCCCCCCCCCCCCAAAAAAAAATACCCTGATGTTCGATATTAACTTCTAATTTTAATTTTAAATATTAAAATTTTGTTTAACTATATATGTTGGCAAAGCCACGAACATCTTGACGTAGAAAAAATATCTTCAAAAAACATAAGATTGCATCGATTTGTAACATCAGCAACAAATTTTATTTTCAAGGATTTTATCTTTGTTGTAACAAAAAAAAAAAAAAAAAAAAAAAAAAAAAAAAAAAAAAAAAAAAAAAAAAAAAAAAAAAAAATTATTCAAGCCTCGATACGATTTCTCCGGCATTGATTTCACCTGTGCGCATAAGCAACTGCGCTAGGAGGCGTTGAATTAGATTTTGCATTATATGGTAATTAGTAAGCTACATTAACCTTGTTGATTTCAATGTTTTATGTACGCAAAGGAGTTTGCAACATTTAGGTGATTAGTTTTGCTTACTGTTCGTCACGGTTTAACACTATCCTACGAAATTTTGTTGAATACAAGCAATGATTTGGGACAATCCAAATGAAAAAGGATTGTCCCAAATATAGGGGAAACGTAACAAGGGAAGATAGGACACGGTACAGTACCTATATATCGTGGTGCCTTTGTTAAGAAATACTATTACAAAAGTCCTACTTAGTTACATCACGTGCCAAAATAATGTTATTTATTTAATAAGATTTCTGTCATTTATAAAATAAACAATTTCTGACAGTTTTTATTTCACATATTCCTTTTCATTGGTTAAGAAAAGAATATTTAGATCTTTTCCGTTTCTCTCTATAAGAATTCAAATTTTGGCTTTCTATTTATATGTTTGACAAATTTTGCAACAATTTTTGGTACTCTTTGCATTATGCAGGCCTCTCGGGTTAACTACTATAGAGTAGGCAATGATAAAACCCGTTTTCGACATGTTTACCGCTATAGACTAGGCAATGATAGCGTGGTTTTCATTGCGCATACGATATTAGACTGTGTTTTTTTTGGGGTTTAGGGGGGGAGGTACCTAGGTTAGGTGACGTATTTAATATATGCTATGCTTTACAAACCCCCAAACCAAACCCCCCACCCCCTAATGTGCAAATATATAGCCCAAATTTGTTTCTAAACTATTATATATTCATCCTATTTTATTTTATTTCATTAGCATTAACCAAACTTGACTTTTTAGAAAGGCCCGCATAATGCAAGAGTACCCATTTACCAAATTTTTTAACAAAAGTTGTACTATAATGCTTTCGACTGATGGGTAGGGGGAGAAATATTCAAATATAAATAAGTTGAAAATCTGCATAATCTTTTGTTTCTATAGGGTTGAAGAGATTTCAGCTCCTATCATGTTACAACCTTGATAAATAGACAAATAGTACGCAACTATTACACTCCACATACCCTGAAAGTTTCAACTTAACTTCCTTAACTTTTCCATAAATATCACATATACACACTTTTGACAACCTTGGATGCAAATAGTGAATTTGATTTAGTTCAATTTCCAACGTAAAGCCATTTACGCTGATATATCCTACTAGACAATAATGCAAGTTATGTTGTGATGTTATTAAATTTGCTCAAAAACATAAACACAAAAACAGGATTCAAAATGAGCCGAGCAAATATTACAAGAAAAATGTCCCCTCTTCCCCAACGACTAAACTGGTGACGATCAATTGTATCAATTCACGAAAATTATAGAGGCTAGGTATATCTAGTCCCCCCCCCCAATATTTTTGTCTGATACCTTAAAACGAAACGCAATGCATTTAAACAAATTTTCGATGAGTTTTTTTTTAACCATTTTATACACCCCTCCTCCCAAAGAGAAATTTTGGACACGGCCCTAGGGATTGGGAAGAGTATTCTTTATAATCCAGGGAGGGAAAGTTCGCTGTTTTTTTCCCAATTTCTTGAACAAAATACAAATAAAAACCAAGCCCCTTTTCAACAATAAATCCACAAAAAGACTTTCTTGAATCTGGAAGGGGAGTAAAAAACTAAATCTTGCATAAAAATACCCCCCCTCCCACACTGAAGCTGCTGGTATTCACTCATGCTACTTGGTAATAATACAACTTATATTATGACATTATTAAATTTGCTCCAAAGATGGACACAAAAGCTGAATTTTTAATCACCCGAGCAAAATACACAGAAACAATACAGTAAGACTTCATCAGGTATATGATTACTTACTTTATTTTTATTAGTATTTATCCTTTCTGTTTGTCATTTACTAGATTCATTTTATAATTCCATCTTGTTACTAACAATGTAGCCAGAACACTGAATTGACAAATAGATGGCCTTCAAGTATAATTCCAGTTTTATAGTAGAATTTGAGTACAAACTTACTAAAGAACCCTAAGCTTTGAACCGTAGAAAAGCAATAGAAAATGAAACAAAAGTCCTATAAAATGGACTCGAGCTTGAAAGACTTAGTAGAAACAAAGTAGTACGAGGGAAGCCGCATTCCAAGATGGTAGTATCTTTTGATTTTTCAAGTGCAGAAGATCAATGTCTTATGGAGTAAATATTCTGTATGGACTTGTGCTAGTTTTTGTTCAGATTTCTTGAGCCATGCTTTGCCCTTTACTTTTTAGCCTAAATAAATTACGGGGTACTGGTGCATTATGCAGCATCGCTATATACTATATCAAAGAAACCAGCCACGAAACCCAACAAACTGCTATTTCATTAGCAGACAACGGGTGATTTGCAAGATAAATTGATGCCAAAGCGTGATTTCTCAATATTTAAACGATTTTTTTTTGGGGGGGTTTAGGAGGGAGAAAGGTACCTAGGTTAGGTTAAATATTTAATGTATGCTGTGGCTTTACCCCCCACCCTCCCTAATGTGCAAATATATAGCCCAAATTTGTTTCTAAACTATTATATATTCATCAACAACCGGCATCAACAAATAGGCAACAACCGGGCCAACGCGTGAAGGGAGCGGAGCAAGCCCTGACATCCCTCCGGTTTCCAAAAATCAGTTTAATATTCTGGGCCCCATGTAGGGACCGTATCAGATATTAAGCTGATAAGAACAGATACTACACTTTGATCTTAGCCAAAAGGCCGAGAAGCGATAATTTCATTTCATTTATCCCATTTCATTTTAGAAAAACCTCCTAAACTGGAATGGAAATACTGTTACTAGACAAAGGAGGAATGAAGGTCCTAAGAGAATGGGGACTCAAGAGCGCCTAGGACTTGGTTCGTTATTGCACCGAGCCAAGAGTGCCTTGGAGCATTCCTTACCCGCTTAAAAATTAGCTTCCCCGGGTGTAATCTGTAAAAGATAACAACAAATACTTAGCACAGAAAAGCTGCATGCAACTAGGCGAATAACACACTAATCATGTCTACTTCACTATAAACATAGCTTATTTAGAAACCCCTGGAAGGTGTGCCATATTTCACAATTACTGTCCCTTTTTGCTATCTGCCCATAAATTCACAATTTGTTTTTCATTTATGAAAAGATTGAATTTTTGTTCATGTATGACTTCAATTATCTTCCATTCTCCAGTGTTACTTGACTGACTACTCATCAAGACCGTTTCCTCAAGTAGTAGTCCTACTGACCTCTCATGTCATTTACGTTTCGTCAAACGCTAAGTAATCGGGCTTGTCAGATAAGTGATCTTGGAATATTAGAACATGCAGCAAGAGTATAGGCTAGTCTGCCTTTCGGCATTCAAAATTTGTTAAGACTCATCAAGCGCCCCTCCCCACGGTAATCTTTAGTAAAAGGCGAAAGATTAACTCGATATGAGGAGAGGCCAGAGCTATGAAAATAGCTAGAGATGACTTGAGTATATAAAAATAAATCCTAGTAAATCCTTATCGTTTTTTTAACAAGGTTCGAAAGTAATAAGGAATTCAATGTTCAATCAAGTAAATATGGGCAAAAAAATCATATGATTGAGAAAACATATTCAATGAGCAGCAATTCATGGGCAACTTTAATGGCATGGTACAAAAACTACATCCACAGAAAATAACATAAATATTCAGTAATCAGGCTCAAAAATAATTGTAATGTAACTGAGTGGTCGATCAATGGCTGTCGCCAAAGTCCCCCCTATTTAAATGTTCCAAGAAGCTTGGCGGTAGTGAAGGAATTTTTAGTTTGATATGTTGCCAACGCAATTGACTTGATGAAATGTGGGGGGACCAAGGGCATTTCACTTTTTTAAGACTAGCCTTTGTGACTTAATCTAAATTTCAGCAATTTGATTCGATTCCTAGTTCAATTTAAAAATCAGTATTTAATAATTACAGAGTATTTTCGAAAACAAAATGCATTAGGAATCTATAGAGTATACGCCAAACTCTCTCATATGCTTGGGATTTTAGGCACAATTCTTCCGTAATATTTCAAACATGTAAGTTTATCAAGAAATTCATTTTTTCAAAAGGGCCCAATGAACAATTTTACAGGTCCCATTACTGCCTTAACAATATCAAATTGTGTGCTTTTCCTTACAACTCATAAATACGTCACATACAAAGAATGCCCATAGGACAGAACTTTACAGAGTGTGGACAGGGGTCCGCGCGAACGCAGTCCCCCACTACAAAAATTACGCTGTTGAGTTACCCCCATTTGGGGTAATCACAGGGGTCAGCCAATCCTAAGTGCAATGGAAAGGCCTCACCCTGGGAGCGCCTCCTTCATGATCAAGGCAGCTCCCCAGCCAGGTAAGTATGTTTCAATAGAAATCTAAACATTTTACTAATATCTTTCGACATAAATCCCGTTGCTTTGAATGCCACTCAGAAGCTCCAATTTATTAGCCAGATGCAGGTTTACAAAACTTTTTCACATTAATGAATCAAGTCTCTAAATTATTTTTGAAAATAGAAATGCCCCATTTCATTTTCATATGCAAACATCTTAATCCTTTGATTGCAAGTTTACCTATTTGAGAAAAGAAAATCAGGGGTTTCTCACTCTGTTATCAATATGACTGAAAAGTCGAAACTTTTATTTCTGAGAACCCAGTGGCCGTTCTTCTCGTTAACAACCAAAGGGGCTTTAGTCATTACTACTACTACTAACAACTCACCACAGAACCAGCTCTCTGAGGCCAAAAACATCACTTCAGCAATTCTGTTCGAATCTTGGTTCAATTTAAATTTCAGCATTTAATAATTGCATACTATTTTCAAAAAAGATGCATGGGGACTTCAATCCAGGTTGGGGATTTTAATTTAATTATGGCGAGTGGTCATTGGCTTTTTCACCATTAAATTTTGTAAGTTATTAACAGTTTTTTTTTTTTTTTTTTTTTCGGATCAAAAAAAAATATATATATATATATTCAATATATTCAACGGCTAGGAACTACAGATATGGTTTCTACAATGTATGAGGAAGCGCACAAGACGTCACTGTTTAAGGTTCATGAGCTTTGATTTCCCCTCGAGAGGGGTGCGCCGATCCCGGAGGTACTGCAATACCGGGCCAACGCGTGAAGGGAGCGGAGCAAGCCCCGACATCCCTCCGGTTTCCAAAAATCAGTTTAATATTCTGGGCCCCATGTAGGGACCGTATCAGATATTAAGCTGATAAGAACAGATACTACACTTTGATCTTAGCCAAAAGGCCGAGAAGCGATAATTAAACAAGGTTTGTCAAAGACTATATAAGAATACGAGTAAGAAACTTTGTCACAAATTTAATTTCGGTTGCAATACTCTAATAACATTCAACGAACTTATCACTTTGTCTTTAGATTTTTATAAACAGTATAAAACATTTCCCATAATATCAAAGTTTATCTCAAAATTTTAATGGTAAACGGAAAATTTTCCAATCAAGACTTGGACAAAATTGTCATTCAAAAAGCCAAAATCAGACAAAGATTTAGGCTACTAAAAAAACAAAACTGACCTGTTTATCTGGATCCTTGAATTATGCAGGCTTATTTAGGTTTGACATGATATTTTGCAGAAACTAAATTTCAGCTGAGGGGGGGGGGGGGACAAACTGAGGTCTGAGAGGGGGTCAAGCTTTGGTCTGGATGGGGCAGTCCCCCCTGCCCCATAGCAAATTGTGCCCCTGGAGCACCTCCTTCCTGATCAAGGCAGCTCAAAAGCCAAATAAGTATGATTTGATAAATTCAAATGTTGTCAAACATTTTCACATTAACAAATCAAGGTTCTAGATTTTTTTTAGATAGTAAAAACATGCTTTCTTTCTGATAAAAACGTCCTAATCGCCTGAGAGCACATTTAGCTTTTCGAAAATAAATCATAGTAAATACATATGAGTTTTTTTTTTTTTTAACAGGATTTGAAACTAATCAGGAATAAAATGACTATTTACCAGAAATTTTGGAAAATTTTCGAAAAACGTGAAACGAAAAACATATTCTTTGTTTTAATGACTCAATATATCAAAAATTATAAATAGCAGAAAACTCTAAATTACAGAAAACAAGCCCTTTTTTCAATAAAATACAACGAAACGATATTTTATCTATCAGGGTAGAAGTGTACAGATCCTGAAGGACCCCCCCCCCCACAAAAAAATTAAACAATTTGAAAATAGTGTATTTTGATTTAGTTCAATTTCCCATTGAACATGTCGTGACAATTTCAACGTAGTACCCTTAGCCGTTCTTGAGGTATCGCCCTTTGTACAAAACTGAAAGCATAATGTGTATCTTGTTTAGTTTAAAATCCCCCCTCCCCCCAAAAAAAATACCCTGATGTTCGATATTAACTTCTAATTTTAATTTTAAATATTAAAATTTTGTTTAACTATATATGTTGGCAAAGCACGAACATCTTGACGTAGAAAAAATATCTTCAAAAAACATAAGATTGCATCGATTTGTAACATCAGCAACAAATTTTATTTTCAAGGATTTTATCTTTGTTGTAACAAAAAAAAAAAAAAAAAAAAAAAAAAAAAAAAAAAAAAAAAAAAAAAAAAAAAAAAAAAAAAAATTATTCAAGCCTCGATACGATTTCTCCGGCATTGATTTCACCTGTGCGCATAAGCAACTGCGCTAGGAGGCGTTGAATTAGATTTTGCATTATATGGTAATTAGTAAGCTACATTAACCTTGTTGATTTCAATGTTTTTTATGTACCAAAGGAGTTGCAACATTTAGGTGATTAGTTTTTGCTTACTGTTCGTCACGGTTTAACACTATCCTACGAAATTTGTTGAATACAAGCAATGATTTGGGACAATCCAAATGAAAAAGGATTGTCCCAAATATAGGGGAAACGTAACAAGGGAAAGATAGGACACGGTACAGTACCTATATATCGTGGTGCCTTTGTTAAGAAATACTATTACAAAAGTCCTACTTAGTTACATCACGTGCCAAATAATGTTATTTATTTAATAAAGATTTCTGTCATTTATAAAATAACAATTTCTGACAGTTTTTATTTCACATATTCCTTTTCATTGGTTAAGAAAAGAATATTTTTAGATCTTTTCCGTTTCTCTCTATAAGAATTCAAATTTGGCTTTCTATTTATATGTTTGACAAATTTTTGCAACAATTTTTGGTACTCTTGCATTATGCAGGCCTCTCGGGTTAACTACTATAGAGTAGGCAATGATAAAACCCGTTTTCGACATGTTTACCGCTATAGACTAGGCAATGATAGCGTGGTTTTCATTGCGCATACGATATTAGACTGTGTTTTTTTTTTTGGGGTTTAGGGGGGGAGGTACCTAGGTTAGGTGACGTATTTAAATATATGCTATGCTTTACAAACCCCCAAACCAAACCCCCCACCCCCTAATGTGCAAATATATAGCCCAAATTTGTTTCTAAACTATTATATATTCATCCTATTTTATTTTATTTCATTAGCATTAACCAAACTTGACTTTTTAGAAAGGCCCGCATAATGCAAGAGTACCCAATTTTTTTAACAAAAGTTGTACTATAATGCTTTCGACTGATGGGTAGGGGGAGAAATATTCAAATATAAATAAGTTGAAAATCTGCATAATCTTTTGGTTTCTATAGGGTTGAAGAGATTTCAGCTCCTATCATGTTACAACCTTGATAAATAGACAAATAGTACGCAACTATTACACTCCACATACCCTGAAAGTTTCAACTTAACTTCCTTAACTTTTCCATAAATATCACATATACACACTTTTGACAACCTTGGATGCAAATAGTGAATTTTGATTTAGTTCAATTTCCAACGTAAAAGCCATTTACGCTGATATATCCTACTAGACAATAATGCAAGTTATGTTGTGATGTTATTAAATTTGCTCAAAAACATAAACACAAAAACAGGATTCAAAATGAGCCGAGCAAATATTACAAGAAAAATGTCCCCTCTTCCCCAACGACTAAACTGGTGACGATCAATTGTATCAATTCACGAAAATTATAGAGGCTAGGTAATATCTAGTCCCCCCCCCCCAATATTTTTGTCTGATACCTTAAAACGAAACGCAATGCATTTAAACAAATTTTTCGATGAGTTTTTTTTTAACCATTTTATACACCCCTCCTCCAAAGAGAAATTTTGGACACGGCCCTAGGGATGGGAAGAGTATTCTTTATAATCCAGGGAGGGAAAGTTCGCTGTTTTTTTCCAATTTCTTGAACAAAATACAAAAAGTAAAAACCAAGCCCCTTTTCAACAATAATCCACAAAAAGACTTTCTTGAATCTGGAAGGGGGAGTAAAAACTAAATCTTGCATAAAAATACCCCCCCTCCCCACACTGAAGCTGCTGGTATTCACTCATGCTACTTGGTAATAATACAACTTATATTATGACATTATTAAATTTGCTCCAAAGATGGACACAAAAGCTGAATTTTTAATCACCCGAGCAAAATACACAGAAACAATACAGTAAGACTTCATCAGGTATATGATTACTTACTTTATTTTTATTAGTATTTATCCTTTCTGTTTGTCATTTACTAGATTCATTTTATAATTCCATCTTGTTACTAACAATGTAGCCAGAACACTGAATTGACAAATAGATGGCCTTCAAGTATAATTCCAGTTTTATAGTAGAATTTGAGTACAAACTTACTAAAGAACCCTAAGCTTTGAACCGTAGAAAGAAAAGCAATAGAAAATGAAACAAAAGTCCTATAAAATGGACTCGAGCTTGAAAGACTTAGTAGAAACAAAGTAGTACGAGGGAAGCCGCATTCCAAGATGGTAGTATCTTTTGATTTTTCAAGTGCAGAAGATCAATGTCTTATGGAGTAATATTCTGTATGGACTTGTGCTAGTTTTGTTCAGATTTCTTGAGCCATGCTTTGCCCTTTACTTTTTAGCCTAAATAAATTACGGGGTACTGGTGCATTATGCAGGCATCGCTATATACTATATCAAAGAAACCAGCCACGAAACCCAACAAACTGCTATTTCATTAGCAGACAACGGGTGATTTGCAAGATAAATTGATGCCAAAGCGTGATTTCTCAATATTTAAACGATTTTTTTTGGGGGGTTTAGGAGGGAGAAAGGTACCTAGGTTAGGTTAAATATTTAATGTATGCTGTGCTTTACCCCCCACCCTCCCTAATGTGCAAATATATAGCCCAAATTTGTTTCTAAAACTATTATATATTCATCAACAACCGGCATCAACAAATAGGCAACAACCGGGCCAACGCGTGAAGGGAGCGGAGCAAGCCCTGACATCCCTCCGGTTTCCAAAAATCAGTTTAATATTCTGGGCCCCATGTAGGGACCGTATCAGATATTAAGCTGATAAGAACAGATACTACACTTTGATCTTAGCCAAAAGGCCGAGAAGCGATAATTTCATTTCATTTATCCCATTTCATTTTAGAAAAAACCTCCTAAACTGGAATGGAAATACTGTTACTAGACAAAGGAGGAATGAAGGGTCCTAAGAGAATGGGGACTCAAGAGCGCCTAGGACTTGGTTCGTTATTGCACCGAGCCAAGAGTGCCTTGGAGCATTCCTTACCCGCTTAAAATTAGCTTCCCCGGGTGTAATCTGTAAAAGATAACAACAAATACTTAGCACAGAAAAGCTGCATGCAACTAGGCGAATAACAACACTAATCATGTCTACTTCACTATAAACATAGCTTATTTAGAAACCCTGGAAGGTGTGCCATATTTCACAATTACTGTCCCTTTTTGCTATCTGCCCATAAATTCACAATTTGTTTTTCATTTATGAAAAGATTGAATTTTTGTTCATGTATGACTTCAATTATCTTCCATTCTCCAGTGTTACTTGACTGACTACTCATCAAGACCGTTTCCTCAAGTAGTAGTCCTACTGACCTCTCATGTCATTTACGTTTCGTCAAACGCTAAGTAATCGGGCTTGTCAGATAAGTGATCTTGGAATATTAGAACATGCAGCAAGAGTATAGGCTAGTCTGCCTTTCGGCATTCAAAAATTTGTTAAGACTCATCAAGCGCCCCTCCCCACGGTAATCTTTAGTAAAAGGCGAAAGATTAACTCGATATGAGGAGAGGCCAGAGCTATGAAAATAGCTAGAGATGACTTGAGTATATAAAAAATAAATCCTAGTAAATCCTTATCGTTTTTTTTAACAAGGTTCGAAAGTAATAAGGAATTCAATGTTCAATCAAGTAAATATGGGCAAAAAAATCATATGATGAGAAAACATATTCAATGAGCAGCAATTCATGGGCAACTTTAATGGCATGGTACAAAACTACATCCACAGAAAATAACATAAATATTCAGTAATCAGGCTCAAAAATAATTGTAATGTAACTGAGTGGTCGATCAATGGCTGTCGCCAAAGTCCCCCCCTATTTAAATGTTCCAAGAAGCTTGGCGGTAGTGAAGGAATTTTTAGTTTGATATGTTGCCAACGCAATTGACTTGATGAAATGTGGGGGGACCAAGGGCATTTCACTTTTTAAGACTAGCCTTTGTGACTTAATCTAAATTTCAGCAATTTGATTCGATTCCTAGTTCAATTTAAAAATCAGTATTTAATAATTACAGAGTATTTTCGAAAACAAAATGCATTAGGAATCTATAGAGTATACGCCAAACTCTCTCATATGCTTGGGATTTTAGGCACAATTCTTCCGTAATATTTCAAACATGTAAGTTTATCAAGAAATTCATTTTTTCAAAAGGGCCCAATGAACAATTTTACAGGTCCCATTACTGCCTTAACAATATCAAATTGTGTGCTTTTTCCTTACAACTCATAAATACGTCACATACAAAGAATGCCCATAGGACAGAACTTTACAGAGTGTGGACAGGGGTCCGCGCGAACGCAGTCCCCCACTACCAAAAATTACGCTGTTGAGTTACCCCCATTTGGGGTAATCACAGGGGTCAGCCAATCCTAAGTGCAATGGAAAGGCCTCACCCTGGGAGCGCCTCCTTCATGATCAAGGCAGCTCCCCAGCCAGGTAAGTATGTTTCAATAGAAATCTAACATTTTACTAATATCTTTCCACATAAATCCCGTTGCTTTGAATGCCACTCAGAAGCTCCAATTTATTAGCCAGATGCAGGTTTACAAAACTTTTTCACATTAATGAATCAAGTCTCTAAATTATTTTTGAAAATAGAAATGCCCCATTTCATTTTCATATGCAAACATCTTAATCCTTTGATTGCAAGTTTACCTATTTGAGAAAAGAAAATCAGGGGTTTCTCACTCTGTTATCAATATGACTGAAAAGTCGAAACTTTTATTTCTGAGAACCCAGTGGCCGTTCTTCTCGTTAACAACCAAAGGGGGCTTTAGTCATTACTACTACTACTAACAACTCACCACAGAACCAAGCTCTCTGAGGCCAAAAACAATCACTTCAGCAATTCTGTTCGAATCTTGGTTCAATTTAAATTTCAGCATTTAATAATTGCATACTATTTTCAAAAAAGATGCATGGGGACTTCAATCCAGGTTGGGGATTTTAATTTAATTATGGCGAGTGGTCATTGGCTTTTTCACCATTAAATTTTGTAAGTTATTAACAGTTTTTCGGATCAAAAAAAAATATATATATATATATTCAATATATTCAACGGCTAGGAACTACAGATATGGTTTCTACAATGTATGAGGAAGCGCACAAGACGTCACTGTTTAAGGTTCATGAGCTTTGATTTCCCCTCGAGAGGGGTGCGCCGATCCCGGAGGTACTGCAATACCGGGCCAACGCGTGAAGGGAGCGGAGCAAGCCCCGACATCCCTCCGGTTTTCCAAAAATCAGTTTAATATTCTGGGCCCCATGTAGGGACCGTATCAGATATTAAGCTGATAAGAACAGATACTACACTTTGATCTTAGCCAAAAGGCCGAGAAGCGATAATTAAACAAGGTTTGTCAAAGACTATATAAGAATACGAGTAAGAAACTTTGTCACAAATTTAATTTCGGTTGCAATACTCTAATAACATTCAACGAACTTATCACTTTGTCTTTAGATTTTTATAAACAGTATAAAACATTTCCCATAATATCAAAGTTTATCTCAAAATTTTAATGGTAAACGGAAAATTTTTCCAATCAAGACTTGGACAAAATTGTCATTCAAAAAGCCAAAATCAGACAAAGATTTAGGCTACTAAAAAAACAAAACTGACCTGTTTATCTGGATCCTTGAATTATGCAGGCTTATTTAGGTTTGACATGATATTTTGCAGAAACTAAATTTCAGCTGAGGGGGGGGGGGGGGGACAAACTGAGGTCTGAGAGGGGGTCAAGCTTTGGTCTGGATGGGGCAGTCCCCCCTGCCCCATAGCAAATTGTGCCCCTGGAGCACCTCCTTCCTGATCAAGGCAGCTCAAAAGCCAAATAAGTATGATTTGATAAATTCAAATGTTGTCAAACATTTTCACATTAACAAATCAAGGTTCTAGATTTTTTTTAGATAGTAAAAACATGCTTTCTTTCTGATAAAAACGTCCTAATCGCCTGAGAGCACATTTAGCTTTTCGAAAATAAATCATAGTAAATACATATGAGTTTTTTTTTTTTTTTTTTAACAGGATTTGAAACTAATCAGGAATAAAATGACTATTTACCAGAAATTTTGGAAAATTTTCGAAAAAAAACGTGAAACGAAAAACATATTCTTTGTTTTTAATGACTCAATATATCAAAAATTTATAAATAGCAGAAAACTCTAAATTACAGAAAACAAGCCCTTTTTTCAATAAAATACAACGAAACGATATTTTATCTATCAGGGTAGAAGTGTACAGATCCTGAAGGACCCCCCCCCACCCCCCCCCCCCACAAAAGAAAATTAAACAATTTGAAAATAGTGTATTTTGATTTAGTTCAATTTCCCATTGAACATGTCGTGACAATTTCAACGTAGTACCCTTAGCCGTTCTTGAGGTATCGCCCTTTGTACAAAACTGAAAGCATAATGTGTATCTTGTTTAGTTTAAAATCCCCCCTCCCCCCCAAAAAAAATACCCTGATGTTCGATATTAACTTCTAATTTTAATTTTAAATATTAAAATTTTGTTTAACTATATATGTTGGCAAAGCCACGAACATCTTGACGTAGAAAAAATATCTTCAAAAAACATAAGATTGCATCGATTTGTAACATCAGCAACAAATTTTATTTTCAAGGATTTTATCTTTGTTGTAACAAAAAAAAAAAAAAAAAAAAAAAAAAAAAAAAAAAAAAAAAAAAAAAAAAAAAAAAAAAAAAAAAATTATTCAAGCCTCGATACGATTTCTCCGGCATTGATTTCACCTGTGCGCATAAGCAACTGCGCTAGGAGGCGTTGAATTAGATTTTGCATTATATGGTAATTAGTAAGCTACATTAACCTTGTTGATTTCAATGTTTTATGTACCAAAGGAGTTGCAACATTTAGGTGATTAGTTTTGCTTACTGTTCGTCACGGTTTAACACTATCCTACGAAATTTGTTGAATACAAGCAATGATTTGGGACAATCCAAATGAAAAAGGATTGTCCCAAATATAGGGGAAACGTAACAAGGGAAAGATAGGACACGGTACAGTACCTATATATCGTGGTGCCTTTGTTAAGAAATACTATTACAAAAGTCCTACTTAGTTACATCACGTGCCAAATAATGTTATTTATTTAATAAAGATTTCTGTCATTTATAAAATAACAATTTCTGACAGTTTTTATTTCACATATTCCTTTTCATTGGTTAAGAAAAGAATATTTTAGATCTTTTCCGTTTCTCTCTATAAGAATTCAAATTTTGGCTTTCTATTTATATGTTTGACAAATTTTGCAACAATTTTTGGTACTCTTGCATTATGCAGGCCTCTCGGGTTAACTACTATAGAGTAGGCAATGATAAAACCCGTTTTCGACATGTTTACCGCTATAGACTAGGCAATGATAGCGTGGTTTTCATTGCGCATACGATATTAGACTGTGTTTTTTTGGGGTTTAGGGGGGGAGGTACCTAGGTTAGGTGACGTATTTAATATATGCTATGCTTTACAAACCCCCAAACCAAACCCCCCCACCCCTAATGTGCAAATATATAGCCCAAATTTGTTTCTAAACTATTATATATTCATCCTATTTTATTTTATTTCATTAGCATTAACCAAACTTGACTTTTTAGAAAGGCCCGCATAATGCAAGAGTACCCAATTTTTTAACAAAAGTTGTACTATAATGCTTTCGACTGATGGGTAGGGGGAGAAATATTCAAATATAAATAAGTTGAAAATCTGCATAATCTTTTGGTTTCTATAGGGTTGAAGAGATTTCAGCTCCTATCATGTTACAACCTTGATAAATAGACAAATAGTACGCAACTATTACACTCCACATACCCTGAAAGTTTCAACTTAACTTCCTTAACTTTTCCATAAATATCACATATACACACTTTTGACAACCTTGGATGCAAATAGTGAATTTTGATTTAGTTCAATTTCCAACGTAAAAGCCATTTACGCTGATATATCCTACTAGACAATAATGCAAGTTATGTTGTGATGTTATTAAATTTGCTCAAAAACATAAACACAAAAACAGGATTCAAAATGAGCCGAGCAAATATTACAAGAAAAATGTCCCCTCTTCCCAACGACTAAACTGGTGACGATCAATTGTATCAATTCACGAAAATTATAGAGGCTAGGTAATATCTAGTCCCCCCCCCAATATTTTTGTCTGATACCTAAAACGAAACGCAATGCATTTAACAAATTTTCGATGAGTTTTTTTTTTAACCATTTTATACACCCCTCCTCCAAAGAGAAATTTTGGACACGGCCCTAGGGATGGGAAGAGTATTCTTTATAATCCAGGGAGGGAAAGTTCGCTGTTTTTCCAATTTCTTGAACAAAATACAAATAAAAACCAAGCCCCTTTTCAACAATAATCCACACAAAAGACTTTCTTGAATCTGGAAGGGGGAGTAAAAACTAAATCTTGCATAAAAATACCCCCCCTCCCCACACTGAAGCTGCTGGTATTCACTCATGCTACTTGGTAATAATACAACTTATATTATGACATTATTAAATTTGCTCCAAAGATGGACACAAAAGCTGAATTTTTAATCACCCGAGCAAAATACACAGAAACAATACAGTAAGACTTCATCAGGTATATGATTACTTACTTTATTTTTATTAGTATTTATCCTTTCTGTTTGTCATTTACTAGATTCATTTTATAATTCCATCTTGTTACTAACAATGTAGCCAGAACACTGAATTGACAAATAGATGGCCTTCAAGTATAATTCCAGTTTTATAGTAGAATTTGAGTACAAACTTACTAAAGAACCCTAAGCTTTGAACCGTAGAAAAGCAATAGAAAATGAAACAAAAGTCCTATAAAATGGACTCGAGCTTGAAAGACTTAGTAGAAACAAAGTAGTACGAGGGAAGCCGCATTCC
This sequence comes from Artemia sinica, assembly GCA_027921565.1. Lineage (NCBI taxonomy): Eukaryota > Metazoa > Arthropoda > Branchiopoda > Anostraca > Artemiidae > Artemia > Artemia sinica. Next base: position 5,828,824 of record CM051271.1, on the reverse strand, counting down.
AAGATGGTAGTATCTTTTTGATTTTTCAAGTGCAGAAGATCAATGTCTTATGGAGTAATATTCTGTATGGACTTGTGCTAGTTTTGTTCAGATTTCTTGAGCCATGCTTTGCCCTTTACTTTTTAGCCTAAATAAATTACGGGGTACTGGTGCATTATGCAGGCATCGCTATATACTATATCAAAGAAACCAGCCACGAAACCCAACAAACTGCTATTTCATTAGCAGACAACGGGTGATTTGCAAGATAAATTGATGCCAAAGCGTGATTTCTCAATATTTAAACGATTTTTTTTGGGGGGTGGTTTAGGAGGGAGAAAGGTACCTAGGTTAGGTTAAATATTTAATGTATGCTGTGCTTTTACCCCCCACACTCCCTAATGTGCAAATATATAGCCCAAATTTGTTTCTAAACTATTATATATTCATCAACAACCGGCATCAACAAATAGGCAACAACCGGGCCAACGCGTGAAGGGAGCGGAGCAAGCCCTGACATCCCTCCGGTTTCCAAAAATCAGTTTAATATTCTGGGCCCCATGTAGGGACCGTATCAGATATTAAGCTGATAAGAACAGATACTACACTTTGATCTTAGCCAAAAGGCCGAGAAGCGATAATTTCATTTCATTTATCCCATTTCATTTTAGAAAAACCTCCTAAACTGGAATGGAAATACTGTTACTAGACAAAGGAGGAATGAAGGTCCTAAGAGAATGGGGACTCAAGAGCGCCTAGGACTTGGTTCGTTATTGCACCGAGCCAAGAGTGCCTTGGAGCATTCCTTACCCGCTTAAAATTAGCTTCCCCGGGTGTAATCTGTAAAAGATAACAACAAATACTTAGCACAGAAAAGCTGCATGCAACTAGGCGAATAACAACACTAATCATGTCTACTTCACTATAAACATAGCTTATTTAGAAACCCCTGGAAGGTGTGCCATATTTCACAATTACTGTCCCTTTTTGCTATCTGCCCATAAATTCACAATTTGTTTTTCATTTATGAAAAGATTGAATTTTTGTTCATGTATGACTTCAATTATCTTCCATTCTCCAGTGTTACTTGACTGACTACTCATCAAGACCGTTTCCTCAAGTAGTAGTCCTACTGACCTCTCATGTCATTTACGTTTCGTCAAACGCTAAGTAATCGGGCTTGTCAGATAAGTGATCTTGGAATATTAGAACATGCAGCAAGAGTATAGGCTAGTCTGCCTTTCGGCATTCAAAAATTTGTTAAGACTCATCAAGCGCCCCTCCCCACGGTAATCTTTAGTAAAAGGCGAAAGATTAACTCGATATGAGGAGAGGCCAGAGCTATGAAAATAGCTAGAGATGACTTGAGTATATAAAAATAAATCCTAGTAAATCCTTATCGTTTTTTTTAACAAGGTTCGAAAGTAATAAGGAATTCAATGTTCAATCAAGTAAATATGGGCAAAAAAATCATATGATGAGAAAAAACATATTCAATGAGCAGCAATTCATGGGCAACTTTAATGGCATGGTACAAAAACTACATCCACAGAAAATAACATAAATATTCAGTAATCAGGCTCAAAAATAATTGTAATGTAACTGAGTGGTCGATCAATGGCTGTCGCCAAAGTCCCCCCCTATTTAAATGTTCCAAGAAGCTTGGCGGTAGTGAAGGAATTTTAGTTTGATATGTTGCCAACGCAATTGACTTGATGAAATGTGGGGGGACCAAGGGCATTTCACTTTTTTAAGACTAGCCTTTGTGACTTAATCTAAATTTCAGCAATTTGATTCGATTCCTAGTTCAATTTAAAAATCAGTATTTAATAATTACAGAGTATTTTCGAAAACAAAATGCATTAGGAATCTATAGAGTATACGCCAAACTCTCTCATATGCTTGGGATTTTAGGCACAATTCTTCCGTAATATTTCAAACATGTAAGTTTATCAAGAAATTCATTTTTTCAAAAGGGCCCAATGAACAATTTTACAGGTCCCATTACTGCCTTAACAATATCAAATTGTGTGCTTTTCCTTACAACTCATAAATACGTCACATACAAAGAATGCCCATAGGACAGAACTTTACAGAGTGTGGACAGGGATCCGCGCGAACGCAGTCCCCCACTACCAAAAATTACGCTGTTGAGTTACCCCCATTTGGGGTAATCACAGGGGTCAGCCAATCCTAAGTGCAATGGAAAGGCCTCACCCTGGGAGCGCCTCCTTCATGATCAAGGCAGCTCCCCAGCCAGGTAAGTATGTTTTCAATAGAAATCTAACATTTTACTAATATCTTTCCACATAAATCCCGTTGCTTTGAATGCCACTCAGAAGCTCCAATTTATTAGCCAGATGCAGGTTTACAAAACTTTTTCACATTAATGAATCAAGTCTCTAAATTATTTTTGAAAATAGAAATGCCCCATTTCATTTTCATATGCAAACATCTTAATCCTTTGATTGCAAAGTTTACCTATTTGAGAAAAGAAAATCAGGGGTTTCTCACTCTGTTATCAATATGACTGAAAAAGTCGAAACTTTTATTTCTGAGAACCCAGTGGCCGTTCTTCTCGTTAACAACCAAAGGGGGCTTTAGTCATTACTACTACTACTAACAACTCACCACAGAACCAAGCTCTCTGAGGCCAAAAACAATCACTTCAGCAATTCTGTTCGAATCTTGGTTCAATTTAAATTTCAGCATTTAATAATTGCATACTATTTTCAAAAAAGATGCATGGGGACTTCAATCCAGGTTGGGGATTTTAATTTAATTATGGCGAGTGGTCATTGGCTTTTTCACCATTAAATTTTGTAAGTTATTAACAGTTTTTCGGATCAAAAAAAAATATATATATATATATTCAATATATTCAACGGCTAGGAACTACAGATATGGTTTCTACAATGTATGAGGAAAGCGCACAAGACGTCACTGTTTAAGGTTCATGAGCTTTGATTTCCCCTCGAGAGGGGTGCGCCGATCCCGGAGGTACTGCAATACCGGGCCAACGCGTGAAGGGAGCGGAGCAAGCCCCGACATCCCTCCGGTTTCCAAAAATCAGTTTAATATTCTGGGCCCCATGTAGGGACCGTATCAGATATTTTAAGCTGATAAGAACAGATACTACACTTTGATCTTAGCCAAAAGGCCGAGAAGCGATAATTAAACAAGGTTTGTCAAAGACTATATAAGAATACGAGTAAGAAACTTTGTCACAAATTTAATTTCGGTTGCAATACTCTAATAACATTCAACGAACTTATCACTTTGTCTTTAGATTTTTTATAAACAGTATAAAACATTTCCCATAATATCAAAGTTTATCTCAAAATTTTAATGGTAAACGGAAAATTTTCCAATCAAGACTTGGACAAAATTGTCATTCAAAAAGCCAAAATCAGACAAAGATTTAGGCTACTAAAAAAACAAAACTGACCTGTTTTATCTGGATCCTTGAATTATGCAGGCTTATTTTAGGTTTGACATGATATTTTGCAGAAACTAAATTTCAGCTGAGGGGGGGGGGGGACAAACTGAGGTCTGAGAGGGGGTCAAGCTTTGGTCTGGATGGGGCAGTCCCCCCTGCCCCATAGCAAATTGTGCCCCTGGAGCACCTCCTTCCTGATCAAGGCAGCTCAAAAGCCAAATAAGTATGATTTGATAAATTCAAATGTTGTCAAACATTTTCACATTAACAAATCAAGGTTCTAGATTTTTTTTTAGATAGTAAAAACATGCTTTCTTTCTGATAAAAACGTCCTAATCGCCTGAGAGCACATTTAGCTTTTCGAAAATAAATCATAGTAAATACATATGAGTTTTTTTTTTTTTTAACAGGATTTGAAACTAATCAGGAATAAAATGACTATTTACCAGAAATTTTGGAAAATTTTCGAAAAACGTGAAACGAAAAACATATTCTTTGTTTTAATGACTCAATATATCAAAAATTTATAAATAGCAGAAAACTCTAAATTACAGAAAACAAGCCCTTTTTTCAATAAAATACAACGAAACGATATTTTATCTATCAGGGTAGAAGTGTACAGATCCTGAAGGACCCCCCCCCCCACAAAAGAAAATTAAACAATTTGAAAATAGTGTATTTTGATTTAGTTCAATTTCCCATTGAACATGTCGTGACAATTTCAACGTAGTACCCTTAGCCGTTCTTGAGGTATCGCCCTTTGTACAAAACTGAAAGCATAATGTGTATCTTGTTTAGTTTAAAATCCCCCCTCCCCCCCAAAAAAAAATACCCTGATGTTCGATATTAACTTCTAATTTTAATTTTAAATATTAAAATTTTGTTTAACTATATATGTTGGCAAAGCCACGAACATCTTGACGTAGAAAAAATATCTTCAAAAAACATAAGATTGCATCGATTTGTAACATCAGCAACAAATTTTATTTTCAAGGATTTTATCTTTGTTGTAACAAAAAAAAAAAAAAAAAAAAAAAAAAAAAAAAAAAAAAAAAAAAAAAAAAAAAAAAAAAAAAAAAAAAATTATTCAAGCCTCGATACGATTTCTCCGGCATTGATTTCACCTGTGCGCATAAGCAACTGCGCTAGGAGGCGTTGAATTAGATTTTGCATTATATGGTAATTAGTAAGCTACATTAACCTTGTTGATTTCAATGTTTTATGTACCAAAGGAGTTGCAACATTTAGGTGATTAGTTTTTGCTTACTGTTCGTCACGGTTTAACACTATCCTACGAAATTTGTTGAATACAAGCAATGATTTGGGACAATCCAAATGAAAAAGGATTGTCCCAAATATAGGGGAAACGTAACAAGGAAAGATAGGACACGGTACAGTACCTATATATCGTGGTGCCTTTGTTAAGAAATACTATTACAAAAGTCCTACTTAGTTACATCACGTGCCAAATAATGTTATTTATTTAATAAAGATTTCTGTCATTTATAAAATAACAATTTCTGACAGTTTTTATTTCACATATTCCTTTTCATTGGTTAAGAAAAGAATATTTTAGATCTTTTCCGTTTCTCTCTATAAGAATTCAAATTTTGGCTTTCTATTTATATGTTTGACAAATTTTGCAACAATTTTTGGTACTCTTGCATTATGCAGGCCTCTCGGGTTAACTACTATAGAGTAGGCAATGATAAAACCCCTTTTCGACATGTTTACCGCTATAGACTAGGCAATGATAGCGTGGTTTTCATTGCGCATACGATATTAGACTGTGTTTTTTTGGGGTTTAGGGGGGGGAGGGTACCTAGGTTAGGTGACGTATTTAATATATGCTATGCTTTACAAACCCCCAAACCAAACCCCCCACCCCCTAATGTGCAAATATATAGCCCAAATTTGTTTCTAAACTATTATATATTCATCCTATTTTATTTTATTTCATTAGCATTAACCAAACTTGACTTTTTAGAAAGGCCCGCATAATGCAAGAGTACCCAATTTTTTAACAAAAGTTGTACTATAATGCTTTCGACTGATGGGTAGGGGGAGAAATATTCAAATATAAATAAGTTGAAAATCTGCATAATCTTTTGGTTTCTATAGGGTTGAAGAGATTTCAGCTCCTATCATGTTACAACCTTGATAAATAGACAAATAGTACGCAACTATTACACTCCACATACCCTGAAAGTTTCAACTTAACTTCCTTAACTTTTCCATAAATATCACATATACACACTTTTGACAACCTTGGATGCAAATAGTGAATTTTGATTTAGTTCAATTTCCAACGTAAAAGCCATTTACGCTGATATATCCTACTAGACAATAATGCAAGTTATGTTGTGATGTTATTAAATTTGCTCAAAAACATAAACACAAAAACAGGATTCAAAATGAGCCGAGCAAATATTACAAGAAAAATGTCCCCTCTTCCCCAACGACTAAACTGGTGACGATCAATTGTATCAATTCACGAAAATTATAGAGGCTAGGTAATATCTAGTCCCCCCCCCCCAATATTTTTGTCTGATACCTTAAAACGAAACGCAATGCATTTAAACAAATTTTCGATGAGTTTTTTTTTAACCATTTTATACACCCCTCCTCCAAAGAGAAATTTTGGACACGGCCCTAGGGATGGGAAGAGTATTCTTTATAATCCAGGGAGGGAAAGTTCGCTGTTTTTCCAATTTCTTGAACAAAATACAAATAAAAACCAAGCCCCTTTTCAACAATAATCCACAAAAAGACTTTCTTGAATCTGGAAGGGGGAGTAAAAAACTAAATCTTGCATAAAAATACCCCCCCTCCCCACACTGAAGCTGCTGGTATTCACTCATGCTACTTGGTAATAATACAACTTATATTATGACATTATTAAATTTGCTCCAAAGATGGACACAAAAGCTGAATTTTTAATCACCCGAGCAAAATACACAGAAACAATACAGTAAGACTTCATCAGGTATATGATTACTTACTTTATTTTTATTAGTATTTATCCTTTCTGTTTGTCATTTACTAGATTCATTTTATAATTCCATCTTGTTACTAACAATGTAGCCAGAACACTGAATTGACAAATAGATGGCCTTCAAGTATAATTCCAGTTTTATAGTAGAATTTGAGTACAAACTTACTAAAGAACCCTAAGCTTTGAACCGTAGAAAAGCAATAGAAAATGAAACAAAAGTCCTATAAAATGGACTCGAGCTTGAAAGACTTAGTAGAAACAAAGTAGTACGAGGGAAGCCGCATTCCAAGATGGTAGTATCTTTTGATTTTTCAAGTGCAGAAGATCAATGTCTTATGGAGTAATATTCTGTATGGACTTGTGCTAGTTTTGTTCAGATTTCTTGAGCCATGCTTTGCCCTTTACTTTTTAGCCTAAATAAATTACGGGGTACTGGTGCATTATGCAGGCATCGCTATATACTATATCAAAGAAACCAGCCACGAAACCCAACAAACTGCTATTTCATTAGCAGACAACGGGTGATTTGCAAGATAAATTGATGCCAAAGCGTGATTTCTCAATATTTAAACGATTTTTTTTGGGGGGGTTTAGGAGGGAGAAAGGTACCTAGGTTAGGTTAAATATTTAATGTATGCTGTGCTTTACCCCCCACCCTCCCTAATGTGCAAATATATAGCCCAAATTTGTTTCTAAACTATTATATATTCATCAACAACCGGCATCAACAAATAGGCAACAACCGGGCCAAACGCGTGAAGGGAGCGGAGCAAGCCCTGACATCCCTCCGGTTTCCAAAAATCAGTTTAATATTCTGGGCCCCATGTAGGGACCGTATCAGATATTAAGCTGATAAGAACAGATACTACACTTTGATCTTAGCCAAAAGGCCGAGAAGCGATAATTTCATTTCATTTATCCCATTTCATTTTAGAAAAACCTCCTAAACTGGAATGGAAATACTGTTACTAGACAAAGGAGGAATGAAGGTCCTAAGAGAATGGGGACTCAAGAGCGCCTAGGACTTGGTTCGTTATTGCACCGAGCCAAGAGTGCCTTGGAGCATTCCTTACCCGCTTAAAATTAGCTTCCCCGGGTGTAATCTGTAAAAGATAACAACAAATACTTAGCACAGAAAAGCTGCATGCAACTAGGCGAATAACAACACTAATCATGTCTACTTCACTATAAACATAGCTTATTTAGAAACCCCTGGAAGGTGTGCCATATTTCACAATTACTGTCCCTTTTTGCTATCTGCCCATAAATTCACAATTTTTTTTCATTTATGAAAAGATTGAATTTTTGTTCATGTATGACTTCAATTATCTTCCATTCTCCAGTGTTACTTGACTGACTACTCATCAAGACCGTTTCCTCAAGTAGTAGTCCTACTGACCTCTCATGTCATTTACGTTTCGTCAAACGCTAAGTAATCGGGCTTGTCAGATAAGTGATCTTGGAATATTAGAACATGCAGCAAGAGTATAGGCTAGTCTGCCTTTCGGCATTCAAAAATTTGTTAAGACTCATCAAGCGCCCCTCCCCACGGTAATCTTTAGTAAAAGGCGAAAGATTAACTCGATATGAGGAGAGGCCAGAGCTATGAAAATAGCTAGAGATGACTTGAGTATATAAAAATAAATCCTAGTAAATCCTTATCGTTTTTTTTTTAACAAGGTTCGAAAGTAATAAGGAATTCAATGTTCAATCAAGTAAATATGGGCAAAAAAATCATATGATGAGAAAACATATTCAATGAGCAGCAATTCATGGGCAACTTTAATGGCATGGTACAAAAACTACATCCACAGAAAATAACATAAATATTCAGTAATCAGGCTCAAAAATAATTGTAATGTAACTGAGTGGTCGATCAATGGCTGTCGCCAAAGTCCCCCCCTATTTAAATGTTCCAAGAAGCTTGGCGGTAGTGAAGGAATTTTTAGTTTGATATGTTGCCAACGCAATTGACTTGATGAAATGTGGGGGGGACCAAGGGCATTTCACTTTTTTAAGACTAGCCTTTGTGACTTAATCTAAATTTCAGCAATTTGATTCGATTCCTAGTTCAATTTAAAAATCAGTATTTAATAATTACAGAGTATTTTCGAAAACAAAATGCATTAGGAATCTATAGAGTATACGCCAAACTCTCTCATATGCTTGGGATTTTAGGCACAATTCTTCCGTAATATTTCAAACATGTAAGTTTATCAAGAAATTCATTTTTTCAAAAGGGCCCAATGAACAATTTTACAGGTCCCATTACTGCCTTAACAATATCAAATTGTGTGCTTTTCCTTACAACTCATAAATACGTCACATACAAAGAATGCCCATAGGACAGAACTTTACAGAGTGTGGACAGGGGTCCGCGCGAACGCAGTCCCCCACTACCAAAAATTACGCTGTTGAGTTACCCCCATTTGGGGTAATCACAGGGGTCAGCCAATCCTAAGTGCAATGGAAAGGCCTCACCCTGGGAGCGCCTCCTTCATGATCAAGGCAGCTCCCCAGCCAGGTAAGTATGTTTCAATAGAAATCTAACATTTTACTAATATCTTTCCACATAAATCCCGTTGCTTTGAATGCCACTCAGAAGCTCCAATTTATTAGCCAGATGCAGGTTTACAAAACTTTTTCACATTAATGAATCAAGTCTCTAAATTATTTTTGAAAATAGAAATGCCCCATTTCATTTTCATATGCAAACATCTTAATCCTTTGATTGCAAGTTTACCTATTTGAGAAAAGAAAATCAGGGGTTTCTCACTCTGTTATCAATATGACTGAAAAGTCGAAACTTTTATTTCTGAGAACCCAGTGGCCGTTCTTCTCGTTAACAACCAAAGGGGGCTTTAGTCATTACTACTACTACTAACAACTCACCACAGAACCAAGCTCTCTGAGGCCAAAAACAATCACTTCAGCAATTCTGTTCGAATCTTGGTTCAATTTAAATTTCAGCATTTAATAATTGCATACTATTTTCAAAAAAGATGCATGGGGACTTCAATCCAGGTTGGGGATTTTAATTTAATTATGGCGAGTGGTCATTGGCTTTTTCACCATTAAATTTTGTAAGTTATTAACAGTTTTTCGGATCAAAAAAAAATATATATATATATATTCAATATATTCAACGGCTAGGAACTACAGATATGGTTTCTACAATGTATGAGGAAGCGCACAAGACGTCACTGTTTAAGGTTCATGAGCTTTGATTTCCCCTCGAGAGGGGTGCGCCGATCCCGGAGGTACTGCAATACCGGGCCAACGCGTGAAGGGAGCGGAGCAAGCCCCGACATCCCTCCGGTTTCCAAAAATCAGTTTAATATTCTGGGCCCCATGTAGGGACCGTATCAGATATTAAGCTGATAAGAACAGATACTACACTTTGATCTTAGCCAAAAGGCCGAGAAGCGATAATTAAACAAGGTTTGTCAAAGACTATATAAGAATACGAGTAAGAAACTTTGTCACAAATTTAATTTCGGTTGCAATACTCTAATAACATTCAACGAACTTATCACTTTGTCTTTAGATTTTTATAAACAGTATAAAACATTTCCCATAATATCAAAGTTTATCTCAAAATTTTAATGGTAAACGGAAAATTTTCCAATCAAGACTTGGACAAAATTGTCATTCAAAAAGCCAAAATCAGACAAAGATTTAGGCTACTAAAAAAACAAAACTGACCTGTTTATCTGGATCCTTGAATTATGCAGGCTTATTTTAGGTTTGACATGATATTTTGCAGAAACTAAATTTCAGCTGAGGGGGGGGGGGGGACAAACTGAGGTCTGAGAGGGGGTCAAGCTTTGGTCTGGATGGGGCAGTCCCCCCTGCCCCATAGCAAATTGTGCCCCTGGAGCACCTCCTTCCTGATCAAGGCAGCTCAAAAGCCAAATAAGTATGATTTGATAAATTCAAATGTTGTCAAACATTTTCACATTAACAAATCAAGGTTCTAGATTTTTTTTAGATAGTAAAAACATGCTTTCTTTCTGATAAAAACGTCCTAATCGCCTGAGAGCACATTTAGCTTTTCGAAAATAAATCATAGTAAATACATATGAGTTTTTTTTTTTTTTTAACAGGATTTGAAACTAATCAGGAATAAAATGACTATTTACCAGAAATTTTGGAAAATTTTCGAAAAACGTGAAACGAAAAACATATTCTTTGTTTTAATGACTCAATATATCAAAAATTTATAAATAGCAGAAAACTCTAAATTACAGAAAACAAGCCCTTTTTTCAATAAAATACAACGAAACGATATTTTATCTATCAGGGTAGAAGTGTACAGATCCTGAAGGACCCCCCCCCCCACAAAAGAAAATTAAACAATTTGAAAATAGTGTATTTTGATTTAGTTCAATTTCCCATTGAACATGTCGTGACAATTTCAACGTAGTACCCTTAGCCGTTCTTGAGGTATCGCCCTTTGTACAAAACTGAAAGCATAATGTGTATCTTGTTTAGTTTAAAATCCCCCCTCCCCCCCAAAAAAAATACCCTGATGTTCGATATTAACTTCTAATTTTAATTTTAAATATTAAAATTTTGTTTAACTATATATGTTGGCAAAGCCACGAACATCTTGACGTAGAAAAAATATCTTCAAAAAACATAAGATTGCATCGATTTGTAACATCAGCAACAAATTTTATTTTCAAGGATTTTATCTTTGTTGTAACAAAAAAAAAAAAAAAAAAAAAAAAAAAAAAAAAAAAAAAAAAAAAAAAAAAAAAAAAAAAAAAAAAAAATTATTCAAGCCTCGATACGATTTCTCCGGCATTGATTTCACCTGTGCGCATAAGCAACTGCGCTAGGAGGCGTTGAATTAGATTTTGCATTATATGGTAATTAGTAAGCTACATTAACCTTGTTGATTTCAATGTTTTATGTACCAAAGGAGTTGCAACATTTAGGTGATTAGTTTTGCTTACTGTTCGTCACGGTTTAACACTATATCCTACGAAATTTGTTGAATACAAGCAATGATTTGGGACAATCCAAATGAAAAAGGATTGTCCCAAATATAGGGGAAACGTAACAAGGGAAAGATAGGACACGGTACAGTACCTATATATCGTGGTGCCTTTGTTAAGAAATACTATTACAAAAGTCCTACTTAGTTACATCACGTGCCAAATAATGTTATTTATTTAATAAAGATTTCTGTCATTTATAAAATAACAATTTCTGACAGTTTTTATTTCACATATTCCTTTTCATTGGTTAAGAAAAGAATATTTTAGATCTTTTCCGTTTTCTCTCTATAAGAATTCAAATTTTGGCTTTCTATTTATATGTTTGACAAATTTTGCAACAATTTTTGGTACTCTTGCATTATGCAGGCCTCTCGGGTTAACTACTATAGAGTAGGCAATGATAAAACCCGTTTTTCGACATGTTTACCGCTATAGACTAGGCAATGATAGCGTGGTTTTCATTGCGCATACGATATTAGACTGTGTTTTTTTGGGGTTTAGGGGGGGAGGTACCTAGGTTAGGTGACGTATTTAATATATGCTATGCTTTACAAACCCCCAAACCAAACCCCCCACCCCCTAATGTGCAAATATATAGCCCAAATTTGTTTCTAAACTATTATATATTCATCCTATTTTATTTTATTTCATTAGCATTAACCAAACTTGACTTTTTAGAAAGGCCCGCATAATGCAAGAGTACCCAATTTTTTAACAAAAGTTGTACTATAATGCTTTCGACTGATGGGTAGGGGGAGAAATATTCAAATAAATAAGTTGAAAATCTGCATAATCTTTTGGTTTCTATAGGGTTGAAGAGATTTCAGCTCCTATCATGTTACAACCTTGATAAATAGACAAATAGTACGCAACTATTACACTCCACATACCCTGAAAGTTTCAACTTAACTTCCTTAACTTTTCCATAAATATCACATATACACACTTTTGACAACCTTGGATGCAAATAGTGAATTTTGATTTAGTTCAATTTCCAACGTAAAAGCCATTTACGCTGATATATCCTACTAGACAATAATGCAAGTTATGTTGTGATGTTATTAAATTTGCTCAAAAACATAAACACAAAAACAGGATTCAAAATGAGCCGAGCAAATATTACAAGAAAAATGTCCCCTCTTCCCCAACGACTAAACTGGTGACGATCAATTGTATCAATTCACGAAAATTATAGAGGCTAGGTAATATCTAGTCCCCCCCCCCAATATTTTTGTCTGATACCTTAAAACGAAACGCAATGCATTTAAACAAATTTTCGATGAGTTTTTTTTTTAACCATTTTATACACCCCTCCTCCAAAGAGAAATTTTGGACACGGCCCTAGGGATGGGAAGAGTATTCTTTATAATCCAGGGAGGGAAAGTTCGCTGTTTTTTCCAATTTCTTGAACAAAATACAAATAAAAACCAAGCCCCTTTTCAACAATAATCCACAAAAAGACTTTCTTGAATCTGGAAGGGGGAGTAAAAACTAAATCTTGCATAAAAATACCCCCCCCCCCCACACTGAAGCTGCTGGTATTCACTCATGCTACTTGGTAATAATACAACTTATATTATGACATTATTAAATTTGCTCCAAAGATGGACACAAAAGCTGAATTTTTAATCACCCGAGCAAAATACACAGAAACAATACAGTAAGACTTCATCAGGTATATGATTACTTACTTTATTTTTATTAGTATTTATCCTTTCTGTTTGTCATTTACTAGATTCATTTTATAATTCCATCTTGTTACTAACAATGTAGCCAGAACACTGAATTGACAAATAGATGGCCTTCAAGTATAATTCCAGTTTTATAGTAGAATTTGAGTACAAACTTACTAAAGAACCCTAAGCTTTGAACCGTAGAAAAGCAATAGAAAATGAAACAAAAGTCCTATAAAATGGACTCGAGCTTGAAAGACTTAGTAGAAACAAAGTAGTACGAGGGAAGCCGCATTCCAAGATGGTAGTATCTTTTGATTTTTCAAGTGCAGAAGATCAATGTCTTATGGAGTAATATTCTGTATGGACTTGTGCTAGTTTTGTTCAGATTTCTTGAGCCATGCTTTGCCCTTTACTTTTTAGCCTAAATAAATTACGGGGTACTGGTGCATTATGCAGGCATCGCTATATACTATATCAAAGAAACCAGCCACGAAACCCAACAAACTGCTATTTCATTAGCAGACAACGGGTGATTTGCAAGATAAATTGATGCCAAAGCGTGATTTCTCAATATTTAAACGATTTTTTTTGGGGGGGTTTAGGAGGGAGAAAGGTACCTAGGTTAGGTTAAATATTTAATGTATGCTGTGCTTTACCCCCACCCTCCCTAATGTGCAAATATATAGCCCAAATTTGTTTCTAAACTATTATATATTCATCAACAACCGGCATCAACAAATAGGCAACAACCGGGCCAACGCGTGAAGGGAGCGGAGCAAGCCCTGACATCCCTCCGGTTTCCAAAAATCAGTTTAATATTCTGGGCCCCATGTAGGGACCGTATCAGATATTAAGCTGATAAGAACAGATACTACACTTTGATCTTAGCCAAAAGGCCGAGAAGCGATAATTTCATTTCATTTATCCCATTTCATTTTAGAAAAACCTCCTAAACTGGAATGGAAATACTGTTACTAGACAAAGGAGGAATGAAGGTCCTAAGAGAATGGGGACTCAAGAGCGCCTAGGACTTGGTTCGTTATTGCACCGAGCCAAGAGTGCCTTGGAGCATTCCTTACCCGCTTAAAATTAGCTTCCCCGGGTGTAATCTGTAAAAGATAACAACAAATACTTAGCACAGAAAAGCTGCATGCAACTAGGCGAATAACAACACTAATCATGTCTACTTCACTATAAACATAGCTTATTTAGAAACCCCTGGAAGGTGTGCCATATTTCACAATTACTGTCCCTTTTTGCTATCTGCCCATAAATTCACAATTTGTTTTTCATTTATGAAAAGATTGAATTTTTGTTCATGTATGACTTCAATTATCTTCATTCTCCAGTGTTACTTGACTGACTACTCATCAAGACCGTTTCCTCAAGTAGTAGTCCTACTGACCTCTCATGTCATTTACGTTTCGTCAAACGCTAAGTAATCGGGCTTGTCAGATAAGTGATCTTGGAATATTAGAACATGCAGCAAGAGTATAGGCTAGTCTGCCTTTCGGCATTCAAAAATTTGTTAAGACTCATCAAGCGCCCCTCCCCACGGTAATCTTTAGTAAAAGGCGAAAGATTAACTCGATATGAGGAGAGGCCAGAGCTATGAAAATAGCTAGAGATGACTTGAGTATATAAAAATAAATCCTAGTAAATCCTTATCGTTTTTTTTAACAAGGTTCGAAAGTAATAAGGAATTCAATGTTCAATCAAGTAAATATGGGCAAAAAAATCATATGATGAGAAAAACATATTCAATGAGCAGCAATTCATGGGCAACTTTAATGGCATGGTACAAAAACTACATCCACAGAAAATAACATAAATTCAGTAATCAGGCTCAAAAATAATTGTAATGTAACTGAGTGGTCGATCAATGGCTGTCGCCAAAGTCCCCCCTATTTAAATGTTCCAAGAAGCTTGGCGGTAGTGAAGGAATTTTTAGTTTGATATGTTGCCAACGCAATTGACTTGATGAAATGTGGGGGGACCAAGGGCATTTCACTTTTTTAAGACTAGCCTTTGTGACTTAATCTAAATTTCAGCAATTTGATTCGATTCCTAGTTCAATTTAAAAATCAGTATTTAATAATTACAGAGTATTTTCGAAAACAAAATGCATTAGGAATCTATAGAGTATACGCCAAACTCTCTCATATGCTTGGGATTTTAGGCACAATTCTTCCGTAATATTTCAAACATGTAAGTTTATCAAGAAATTCATTTTTTCAAAAGGGCCCAATGAACAATTTTACAGGTCCCATTACTGCCTTAACAATATCAAATTGTGTGCTTTTCCTTACAACTCATAAATACGTCACATACAAAGAATGCCCATAGGACAGAACTTTACAGAGTGTGGACAGGGGTCCGCGCGAACGCAGTCCCCCACTACCAAAAATTACGCTGTTGAGTTACCCCCATTTGGGGTAATCACAGGGGTCAGCCAATCCTAAGTGCAATGGAAAGGCCTCACCCTGGGAGCGCCTCCTTCATGATCAAGGCAGCTCCCCAGCCAGGTAAGTATGTTTCAATAGAAATCTAACATTTTACTAATATCTTTCCACATAAATCCCGTTGCTTTGAATGCCACTCAGAAGCTCCAATTTATTAGCCAGATGCAGGTTTACAAAACTTTTTCACATTAATGAATCAAGTCTCTAAATTATTTTTGAAAATAGAAATGCCCCATTTCATTTTCATATGCAAACATCTTAATCCTTTGATTGCAAGTTTACCTATTTGAGAAAAGAAAATCAGGGTTTCTCACTCTGTTATCAATATGACTGAAAAGTCGAAACTTTTATTTCTGAGAACCCAGTGGCCGTTCTTCTCGTTAACAACCAAAGGGGGCTTTAGTCATTACTACTACTACTAACAACTCACCACAGAACCAAGCTCTCTGAGGCCAAAAACAATCACTTCAGCAATTCTGTTCGAATCTTGGTTCAATTTAAATTTCAGCATTTAATAATTGCATACTATTTTCAAAAAAGATGCATGGGGACTTCAATCCAGGTTGGGGATTTTAATTTAATTATGGCGAGTGGTCATTGGCTTTTTCACCATTAAATTTTGTAAGTTATTAACAGTTTTTCGGATCAAAAAAAAATATATATATATATATATTCAATATATTCAACGGCTAGGAACTACAGATATGGTTTCTACAATGTATGAGGAAGCGCACAAGACGTCACTGTTTAAGGTTCATGAGCTTTGATTTCCCCTCGAGAGGGGTGCGCCGATCCCGGAGGTACTGCAATACCGGGCCAACGCGTGAAGGGAGCGGAGCAAGCCCCGACATCCCTCCGGTTTCCAAAAATCAGTTTAATATTCTGGGCCCCATGTAGGGACCGTATCAGATATTAAGCTGATAGGAACAGATACTACACTTTGATCTTAGCCAAAGGCCGAGAAGCGATAATTAAACAAGGTTTGTCAAAGACTATATAAGAATACGAGTAAGAAACTTTGTCACAAATTTAATTTCGGTTGCAATACTCTAATAACATTCAACGAACTTATCACTTTGTCTTTAGATTTTTATAAACAGTATAAAACATTTCCCATAATATCAAAGTTTATCTCAAAATTTTAATGGTAAACGGAAAATTTTCCAATCAAGACTTGGACAAAATTGTCATTCAAAAAGCCAAAATCAGACAAAGATTTAGGCTACTAAAAAAACAAAACTGACCTGTTTATCTGGATCCTTGAATTATGCAGGCTTATTTTAGGTTTGACATGATATTTTGCAGAAACTAAATTTCAGCTGAGGGGGGGGGGGGGGGACAAACTGAGGTCTGAGAGGGGGTCAAGCTTTGGTCTGGATGGGGCAGTCCCCCCTGCCCCATAGCAAATTGTGCCCCTGGAGCACCTCCTTCCTGATCAAGGCAGCTCAAAAGCCAAATAAGTATGATTTGATAAATTCAAATGTTGTCAAACATTTTCACATTAACAAATCAAGGTTCTAGATTTTTTTTAGATAGTAAAAACATGCTTTCTTTCTGATAAAAACGTCCTAATCGCCTGAGAGCACATTTAGCTTTTCGAAAATAAATCATAGTAAATTCATATGAGTTTTTTTTTTTTTTTTTTAACAGGATTTGAAACTAATCAGGAATAAAATGACTATTTACCAGAAATTTTGGAAAATTTTCGAAAAACGTGAAACGAAAAACATATTCTTTGTTTTAATGACTCAATATATCAAAAATTTATAAATAGCAGAAAACTCTAAATTACAGAAAACAAGCCCTTTTTTCAATAAAATACAACGAAACGATATTTTATCTATCAGGGTAGAAGTGTACAGATCCTGAAGGACCCCCCCCCACAAAAGAAAATTAAACAATTTGAAAATAGTGTATTTTGATTTAGTTCAATTTCCCATTGAACATGTCGTGACAATTTCAACGTAGTACCCTTAGCCGTTCTTGAGGTATCGCCCTTTGTACAAAACTGAAAGCATAATGTGTATCTTGTTTAGTTTAAAATCCCCCCTCCCCCCCAAAAAAAATACCCTGATGTTCGATATTAACTTCTAATTTTAATTTTAAATATTAAAATTTTGTTTAACTATATATGTTGGCAAAGCCACGAACATCTTGACGTAGAAAAAATATCTTCAAAAAACATAAGATTGCATCGATTTGTAACATCAGCAACAAATTTTATTTTCAAGGATTTTATCTTTGTTGTAACAAAAAAAAAAAAAAAAAAAAAAAAAAAAAAAAAAAAAAAAAAAAAAAAAAAAATTATTCAAGCCTCGATACGATTTCTCCGGCATTGATTTCACCTGTGCGCATAAGCAACTGCGCTAGGAGGCGTTGAATTAGATTTTGCATTATATGGTAATTAGTAAGCTACATTAACCTGTTGATTTCAATGTTTTAGTAAACTTCAACTCTAACAAAAACTCTATGCTAAGACTGTAAGTTAAAACTCAAAACTCTTAACTAAACTAAACTAGAACTTCAACAAAAACTCTAAGCTAAGACTCTAAGCTAAAAACTCTAAACTCTTAACTAAAACTAAAATAAACTAGAACTCTAACAAAAACTCTAAGCTAAGACTCTAAGCTAAAATTCTAAACTCTTAACTAAAACTAAACTAAACTAGAACTCTAACTAAAACTCTAAGCTAAGACTCTAAGGTAAAACACTAAACTCTTAACTAAAACTAAACTAAACTAGAACTCTAACTGAAACTCAAAGGTAAAAAATCGAACTCTTAACTAAAATTAAACTAAACTAGAACTCTAACAAAAAAAACTCTAAGCTAAGACTCTAAGCTAAAACTCTAAACTCTTAACTATTACTAAACTAAACTTCAACTCTAACAAAAACTCTAAGCTAAGACTCTAAGCTAAAACTCTAAACTATTAACTAAAACCAAACTAAACTAGAACTCTAACTGAAACTCAAAGGTAAAAAATAAAACTCTTAACTAAAATTAAACTAAACTAGAACTCTAACAAAAAAAACTCTAAGCTAAGACTCTAAGCTAAAACTCTAAACTCTTAACTATTACTAAACTAAACTTCAACTCTAACAAAAACTCTAAGCTAAGACTCTAAGCTAAAACACTAAACTCTTAACTAAAACTAAACTAAACTAGAACTCTAACTGAAACTCAAAGGTAAAAAATCAAACTCTTAACTAAAATTAAACTAAACTAGAACTCTAACAAAAAAACTATAAGCTAAAAAACTCTAAACTCTTAACTAAAACTAAACTAAACTAGAACTTCAACAAAAACTCTAAGCTAAGACTCTAGGCTATCCAAAAAGCTGTAAAGTATAGTTGTGGGTGAAAAGGATGGATGCTTCAACTTGTAAAATGGGTTTAGAAGGGATATTAATAAAGGAACTTGCTCTGAAATGTTTTTTGAAAAGTATTTCTTGGTGTTGAGGTATTCAAAAAGCTGTAATGTAAAGTTATGGGTGAAAGGGATGGGAACTTCAAGTTGGAAAATAGGTTTAGAAGGGACATTAAGAAAAAAAAGTTGCTCTGAAATGCCTTTTGAAAGGTATTTCATTGGTGTTGAGGTATTCAAAAAGCTGTAAAATAAAGTTGTGGGTGAAAAGGATGGATGCTTCAACTTGTAAAATGGGTTTAGGATGGACATTATGAAAAGAACTTGTTCTGAAATGGTCTTTGAAAAGTATTGCTTGGTGTTGAGGTATTCAAAAAGGCAGTATAGTAAAGTTGTGGGGGAAAAGATGAGTACTTCAATTGGAAAATGGGTTTAGGAAGGACATTAAGAAAAGAACTTGTTCTGAAATGCCTTTGAAAAGTATTGCTTGGTGTTGAGGTATCCAAAAAGCTGTAAAGTAAAGTTGGGGGTGAAACGGATGGGTACTTCAAGTTGGAAAATGGGTTTAGGATGGACATTATGAAAAGAACTTGTTCTGAAATGGTCTTTGAAAAGTATTGCTTGGTGTTGAGGTATCCAAAAAGCTGTAAAGTAAAGTTGGGGGTGAAACGGATGGGTACTTCAAGTTGGAAAATGGGTTTAGAAGGGACATTAAGAAAAAAAGTTGCTCTGAAATGCCTTTTGAAAGGTATTTCTTGGTGTTGAGGTATCCAAAAAGCTGTAAAGTATAGTTGTGGATGAAAAAGATAAGTACTTCAAGTTGGAAAATGGGTTTAGGAGGGACATTAAGAAAGTAACTTGCTCTGAAATGGTCTTTGAAAAGTATTTCTTGGTGTTGAGGTATCCAAAAAGCTGTAAAGTATAGTTGTGGGTGAAAAAGATAAGTACTTCAAGTTGGAAAATGGGTTTAGGAGGGACATTAAGAAAGTAACTTGCTCTGAAATGGTCTTTGAAAAGTATTTCTTGGTGTTGAGGTATCCAAAAAGCTGTAAAGTATAGTTGTGGGTGAAAAAGATAAGTACTTCAAGTTGGAAAATGGGTTTAGAAGGGACATTAAGAAAGTAACTTGCTCTGAAATGGTCTTTGAAAAGTATTTCTTGGTGTTGAGGTATCCATATAGCTGTAAAGTATAGTTGTGGGTGAAAAAGATAAGTACTTCAACTTGTAAAATGGTTTAGAAGGGACATTAAGAAAAAAAGTTGCTCTGAAATGCCCTTTGAAAAGTATTTCTTGGTGTTGAGGTATCCAAAAAGCTGTAAAGTATAGTTGTGGGTGAAAAAGATAAGTACTTCAAGTTGGAAAATGGGTTTAGGAGGGACAATAAGAAAGTAACTTCCTCTGAAATGGTCTTTGAAAAGTATTTCTTGGTGTTGAGGTATCCAAAAAGCTGTAAAGTATAGTTGTGGGTGAAAAAGATAAGTACTTCAAGTTGGAAAATGGGTTTAGGAGGGACATTAAGAAAGGAAATTGTTCTGAAAATATATAGTAAAGCCTTAAAAAAGTATTAAAAAATGAGGGCTCATGGGCCTTTGGGGCGCCGGGGGCCCTTTGGGGGACCCGGGGGACCCTTTGAGAGCCCGGGGGACCTTTGGGGACCGGAGGCTTCCTTCGGGGTTAGGCTAGGGGGATCGGGGTTCCTTTGGGGTTGGGGTAGGGGACCTCACGACACTGTTTAAATAGAACTTGTGTATTATAACGACCACACTCAAAACCTCTTCTAAAACATCTTCTAAAATCATCTTTTAAAATGTCTCTAACTGTTTCGCCGAAATAATTCCCTAAAATGTCTAAAACGGTTTCGCCCAAATAATTCCTAAACGTAATTTCATCGTGTTCCCTTTGTTTTTGGCATCTCTGCGCTGTCACATTTGAAATTACTAAGAAACCATTTCCCGCGCATCTCTAAGATCAAAACATTCGCCGGAGTTACAATTAACCTTGCCATCACCTGTCAGTTATTTATAAACTTTGCCCCGGAAAGGTCGAACTCCAAAGATATTAATAAAGTTCATCCCGGAGACAATTCTCCTTGGAAACAATAAATTAATTCCCCTTTCGTGAATCAATAATTTCCCTTAAAAACAACAAATTAATTCCCCTTTCGTGACAATCAATCAATCATGACATCATCTATTAGAAACACGTGATCCTGTTTCCTATTTCTGGATCATAACATTCACGATCGATTACGCAATCAAGTTCTCGGAAATTCACTTCCCCCTCGAGTCCTAGATCAATAACATTGTTCCCGTTAGAATTCAATGCGCATGTGCAACCTTCGTTCCGGAGTTATTACACCTAGAAACAACAAACAAATCAACCTTGGAAAAAGAGGTCATTGACACACTTTGATTACGCAATCAATTTCTCAGAAATCCATTTCCCCTAGGGACTCTATGCCCATATATGGTGTGGGCTTCGGAGTAGCGCCCCCTTTCTACTTAGGGACCGTATCAGATATTAAGCTGATAATAACAGATACTACACTTTGATCTTAGCCAAAAGGCCGAGAAGCGATTATTAAACAGGGATTGTCAAAGTCTATATAAGAGTACGAGATTTAGGCTACTAAAAACACAAAACTGGCCTGTTTATCTGGATCCTTGAATTATGCAGGCTTATTTTAGGTTTGACATGATATTTTGCAGAAACTAAATTTCAGCTGGGGGTGGGGACAAACTGAGGTCTGAGAGGGGGTCAAGCTTTGGTCTGGAGGGGGCAGTTCCCCCTGTCCCATAGCAAATTGTGCCCCTGGAGCACGTCCTTCATGATCAAGGCAGCTCAAAAGCCAAATAAGTATGATTTGATAAATTCAAATGTTGTGAAACATTTTCACATTAACAAATCAAGGTTCTAGATTTTTTTAGATAGTAAAAACATGCTTTCTTTCTGATAAAAACGTCCTAATCGCCTGAGAGCACATTTAGCTTTTCGAAAATAAATCATAGTAAATTCAAATGAGTTTTTTTTTTTAACAGGATTTGAAACTAATCAGGAATAAAATGACTATTTACCAGGAATTTTGGAAAATTTTCGAAAAACGTGAAACGAAAAACATATTCTTTGTTTTAATGACTCAGTATATCAAAAATTTATAAATAGCAGAAAACTCTAAATTACAGAAAACAAGCCCTTTTTTCAATAAAATACAACGAAACGATATTTTATCTATCAGGGTAGAAGAAGTGTACAGATCCTGAAGCCCCCCCCCCCCGCAAAAGAAAATTAAACAATTTGAAAATAATGTATTTTGATTTAGTTCAATTTCCCATTGAACATGTGACAATTTCAACGTAGTACCCTTAGCCGTTCTTGAGGTATCGCCCTTTGTACAAAACTGAAAGCATGAAGTGTCTCTTGTTTAGTTTAAAATCCCATCCCCCCCCCCCAAAAAAATACCCTGATGTTCGATATTAACTTCTAAATTTAATTTTTAATTTTTATATTAAAGTATTGTTTAACGTTATATGTTGGCAAAGCCACGAACATCTTGACGTAGAAAAAATATCTTCAAAAAACATAAGATTGCATCGATTTGTAACATCAGCAACAAATTTTATTTTCAAGGATTTTATCTTTGTTGAAAAACAAAAAAAAAATTATTCAAGCCTCCATACGATTTCTCCGGCATTGATTTCACCTGTACGCATAAGCAACTGCGCTAGGAGGCGTTGAATTAAATTTTGCATTATATGGTAATTAGTAAGCTACAATCTATAGAGTAATCTATAGAATATACGCCCAACTCTCTCATATGCTTGGGATTTTAGGCACAATTCTTCCGTAATATTTCAAACATGTAAGTTTATCAAGAAATTCATTTTTTCGAAAGGGCGCAATGATCAATTTTACATGTCCCATTATTGTCTTAACAACATCAAATTGTGTGCTTTTCCTTACAACTGATAAATACGTCGCATACAAAGGAGGCCCAAAGGACAGAACTTTACAGAGTGTGGACAGGGGTCCGCCCGAACGCAGTCCCCCACTACCAAAAATTACGCTGTTTAGTTACCAACATTTGGGGTAATCACAGGGGTTAGCCAATCCGAAGTGCAATGAAAGGCCTCACCCTGGGAGCGCCTCCTTCATGATCAAAGCAGCTCCCAAGCCAGGTAAGTATGTTTTAGTTAAAATCAGCTAGTATGTTTCAGTTAAAATCAGCTAGTTAAAACATTTTACTAATATATTTCGACATAAATCCCGTTGCTTTGAATGCCACTCAGAAGCTCCAATTTATTAGCCAGATGCAGGTTTACAAAACTTTTTCACATTAATGAATCAAGTCTCTAAATTATTTTTTAAAATAGAAATGCCCATTTCATTTTCATATGCAAACATCTTAATCCTTTGAATGCAAGTTTACCCATTTGAGAAAAGAAAATCAGGGGTCAGAAAATCACTCTGTTATCAATATGACTGAAAAGTCGAAACCTTTATTTCTGAGAACCCAGTGGCCGTTCTTCTCGTTAACAACCAAAGGGGGCTTTAGTCATTACTACTACTACTAACAACTCACCACAGAACCAAATACTATTTTCAAAAAAGATGCATGGGGACTTCAATCCAGGTTGGGGATTTTAATTTAATTATGGCGAGTGTTCATTGGCTTTTTCACCATTAAATTTTGTAAATTATTAACAGTTTTTCGTTTTTTTCGGATAAAAAAAAATATATATGTATTCAACGACTTGGAAACTACAGATATGGTTTCTACAATGTATAAGGAAGCGCATAAGACGTCAGTGTTTAAGGTTTATGAGTTTTGATTTCCCCTCGAGAGAAGTGCGCCGATCTCGGAGGTAATACCGGGCCAACGCGTGAAGGGAACGGAGCAAGCCCCGACATCCCTCCGGTTTCCAAAAATCAGTTTAATATTCTGGGCCCATGTAGGGGCCGTATCAGATATTAAGCTGATACGAACAGATACTACACTATGATCTTAACCAAAAGGCCGAGAAGCAGTCAAATAAGGATTGTCAAAGTCTATATAAGAGTACGAGTAAGAAACTTTGTCACAAATTTAATTTCGGTTGCAATGCTCTAATAACATTCAATGAACTTATTACTTTGTCTTTAGATTTTTATAAACAGTATAAAACATTTCCCATAATATCAAAGTTTATCTCAAAATTTTAATGGTAAACGGAAAATTTTCCAATCAAGACTTGGACAAAATTGTCATTCAAAAAGCCAAAATCAGACAAAGATTTAGGCTACTAAAAACACAAAACTGACCTGTTTATCTGGATCCTTGAATTATGCAGGCTTATTTTAGGTTTGACATGATATTTTGCAGAAACTAAATTTCAGCTGGGGGGGGGGGGGACAAACTGAGGTCTGAGAGGGGGTCAAGCTTTGGTCTGGAGGGGGCAGTCCCCCCTGTTCCATAGCAAATTGTGCCCCTGGAGCACGTCCTTCATGATCAAGGCAGCTCAAAAGCCAAATAAGTATGATTTGATAAATTCAAATGTTGTGAAACATTTTCACATTAACAAATCAAGGTTCTAGATTTTTTTTAGATAGTAAAAACATGCTTTCTTTCTGATAAAAACGTCCTAATCGCCTGAGAGCACATTTAGATTTTCGAAAATAAATCATAGTAAATTCATATGAGTTTTTTTTTTTTTTTTTTTTTTTTTAACAGGATTTGAAACTAATCAGGAATAAAATGACTATTTACCAGGAATTTTGGAAAATTTTCGAAAAATGTGAAACGAAAAACATATTCTTTGTTTTAATGACTCAGCATATCAAAAATTTATAAATAGCAGAAAACTCTAAATTACAGAAAACAAGCCCTTTTTTCAATAAAATACAACGAAACGATATTTTATCTATCAAGGTAGAAGTGTACAGATCCTGAAGCCCCCCCCCCCCCGCAAAAGAAAATTAAACAATTTGAAAATAGTGTATTTTGATTTAGTTCAATTTCCCATTGAACATGTCGTGACAATTTCAACGTAGTACCCTTAGCCGTTCTTGAGGTATCGCCCTTTGTACAAAACTGAAAGCATGAAGTGTCTCTTGTTTAGTTTAAAATCCCACCCCCCCCCAAAAAAAACCCTGATGTTCGATATTAACTTCTAATTTTAATTTTAAACTTTTATATTAAAATTTTGTTTAACGTTATATGTTGGCAAAGCCACGAACATCTTGACGTAGAAAAAATATCTTCAAAAAACATAAGATTGCATCGATTTGTAACATCAGCAACAAATTTTATTTTCAAGGATTTTATCTTTGTTGTAAAAAAAAAAAAAAAAAAAAAAAAAAAAAAAAAAAAAAAAAAAAAAAAAAAAAAAAAAAAAAAAAAAAAAATTCAAGCCTCCATACGATTTCTCCGGCATTGATTTCACCTGTACGCATAAGCAACTGCGCAAGGAGGCGTTGAATTAAATTTTACATTATATGGTAATTAGTAAGCTACATTAACCTTGTTGATTTTAATGTTTTATGTAACAAAGGAGTTGCAACATTTAGGTGATTAGTTTTGCTTACTGTTCGTCACGGTTTAACACTATCCTACGAAATTTGTTGAATACAAGCAATGATTTGGGACAATCCAAATAAAAAAGGATTGTCCCAAATATAGGGGAAACGTAACAAGGGAAAGATAGGACACGGTACAGTACCTATATATCGTGGTGCCTTTGTTAAGAAATACTATTACAAAAGTCCTACTTAGTTACATCACGTGCCAAATAATGTTATTTATTTAATAAAGATTTCTGTCATTTATAAAATAACAATTTCTGACAGTTTTTATTTCACATATTCTTTTTCATTGGTTAAGAAAAGAATATTTTAGATCTTTTCCTTTTCTCTCTATAAGAATTCAAATTTTGGCTTTCTATTTATATGTTTGACAAATTTTGCAACAATTTTTGGTACTCTTGCATTATGCAGGCCTCTCGGGTTAACTACTATAGAGTAGGCAATGATAAAACCCGTTTTCGACATGTTTACCGCTATAGACTAGGCAATGATAGCGTGGTTTTCATTGCGTATACGATATTAGACTGTGGTTTTTTGGGGTTTAGGGGGGGGGAGGTACCTAGGTTAGGTGACGTATTTAATATATGCTATGCTTTACAAACCCCCAACCCCCCCCCCCCCCCACCCCCACCCCCTAATGTGCAAATATATAGCACAAATTTGTTTCTAAACTATTATATATTCATCCTATTTTATTTTTTTTCATTAGCATTAACCAAACTTGACTTTTTAGAAAGGCCCGCATAATGCAAGAGTACCCAATTTTTTAACAAAAGTTGTACTATAATGCTTTCGATTGATGGGTAGGCGGAGAAATATTCAAATATAAATAAGTTGAAAATCTGCATAATCTTTTGGTTTCTATAGGGTTGAAGAGATTCCAGCCCGTATCATGTTACAACCTTGCGTATAGACAAATAGTACGCAACTATTACCCTCCACATACCCTGAAAGTTTCAACTTAACTTCCTTAACTTTTCCGTAAATATCACATATATACCCTTTTGACAACCTTGGATGCAAATAGGGAATTTTGATTTAGTTCAAGTCCAACGTAAAAGCCATTTACGCTGATATATCCTACTAGACAATAATGCAAGTTATGTTGTGATGTTATATTTAAACGATTGTTTTTTTGGGGTTTAGGAGGGAGAAAGGTACCTAGGTTAGGTTACGTATTTAATGTATGCTATTCTTTAACCCACACCCTCCCTAATGTGCAAATATAATTCCCAAATTTGTTTCTAAACTATTATATATTCATCCAATTTTATTTCATTTCATTTATCCTATTTCATTTTAGAAAAACCTCCTAAACTGGAATGGAAATACTGTTACTAGACAAAGGAGGAATGGGGGTCCTAAAAGAATGGGGATTCAAGAGCGCCTAGGACTTGGCTCGTTATTGCACCGAGCCAAGAGTGCCTTGGAGCATACCTTACCGGCTTAAAATTAGCTTCCCCGGATGTAATCTGTAAAAGATAACAACAAATACTTAGCCGGTAACTTGTCAACTGAAAAGCGGCATAACAACACTAATCATGTCTACTTCAGTATAAACATAGCTTATTTAGAAACCCCTGGAAGGTGTGCCATATTTCACAATTACTATATATATATATATATATATATATATATATATATATATATATATATATATATATATATATATATATATATATATATATATATATATATATATATATATATATATATATATATATATATATATATATATACGTAGTTGAGCTAGATCGCCTTATTTTAAATTTTTTCTTACTTTTAATTTCTCTCAGCAGACTCCTTTTTTCTTAATAAAAATTTTCAAACTGAGGAGATTCACCTTGGGTGGTTGGCTTTTGTTTTTATTCCACTAGATTCCAAACGATCACGAATCCAAAGTGTCATTTTATCTTCATTTTCAATCGGTAAGACTTAATGTTGATACACAAAAAGATGTTTTGGTCGACCTTTGGACACCGGAAGTGAAGTGCCTCTTTACGAAAAAAGGAAAATAGGTGACTGCTTGTCTGTCC
Source organism: Artemia sinica (assembly GCA_027921565.1). Classification (NCBI taxonomy): domain Eukaryota; kingdom Metazoa; phylum Arthropoda; class Branchiopoda; order Anostraca; family Artemiidae; genus Artemia; species Artemia sinica. The sequence continues at coordinate 5,801,309 of CM051271.1, read as the reverse complement.
CTTATAATTGACTATGCCAAAGGTGAAATAAAATATTTGTAGATAAAAATACAGACATAGGTACAAAAATACTGAATTGTACCACATTTTATGGCATTGTGCTAAATTGTACCAGTAGAGGTGAAATGTACCAAAATTGAACCACGTTTGGCATCACTGTACTAAGAACTTAACCTTTAACAACTTTTCGACAACGCTTATGGTGTTGCCTAATGTAAAGTTTTACCACAAGACTGGCTGCAACTGGAATTCAGAGTTACCGTTCGTCCAGTCTTTGCAGTTATTCAAAAATTGCTTTGATTTATGATATTTCATTTTGATTAGAACTAAATCGACACGAAAGTTTATATGCTGAATGTAAAAAACTAAATTTCAAGTTAATATCGTGTTTGTGAAATTGTGTTTTTATGTAATATTTTGTAAACACCCACTAGACTATTAACTTTATCTAAGAAATGTTATTCACTTCATTATATTATACAATCAGGGTTTAAAATATTTTAACAATCAGGGTATACATAGTCATGAAAAATGTGTGTCGAAACCAGAAGCTGGAGAATCAATAAAGATCCCATCTGAGTCAAAATTGAATGGAACTTAAGAGGAAATAAAACACGCTATGCCTTTCAAGCAAGGTCATACCAAGGAGGGGGCTAAGGGCTAAGGGGTTTGTAAATTAATACAAAATGAGGTACTTATGCATTATACGGTACCCACGAAAGAAGTCAAGTTTGGTTAATGCTTATGAAATAAAATAAAATAGGATGAATATATAATAGTTTAGAAACAAATTTGGGCTATATATTTGCACATTGGGGGGAGGGGGGGGGAGTAAAACATAGCATATATTAAATATGTAACCCAACCTAACCTAGGTACCTCCCCCCCCCCTAAACCCAAAAAAACAACAGTTTACATATTGTAAACGCAATAACATTACGCTCCCATTTAACCTTCTCCCCCCGAACCCCCCCCCCCCTCCACTAAAAAAATTCCAGCTGAAAACGGCTGTATACTTCCAAATAACCAATGCATATGTAAACAATGGGCAAAGTTTAAAACTTGCAACCCCTCCTCGGGGACTGCAGGGGATTAAGTCATCCTCAAAGACATATTTATTAAATTTTTGGACTATGCTGAACAAAATAGCTATCTTGAAATTTTGATTGGTTGACTTTGGGAAAATATGAATGTAGGGGGGGTGCCTAATTGCCCTTCAATTTTTTGGGTCACTTGAAGAGGGCATAAGAACATTTAATTTCTGTTCAAATGAGTCCTCCCGCGATATTCTAGGATACTTGGTTGAAATGATCACCCCTGGGAAGAAAAAAAACAAATAAACACGCATCTGTGATCTTTCTTCTGGCAAAAAATACAAAATTCCACATTTTTGCAGATAGGAGCTTGAAACCTCGACAATAGCTTTCTCTGATACGCAGAATCTGATAGTGTGATATTTTTCAGTCGTTATTTTAGAAGAATAGACGAAAAAACGTCAATTTCACCTCAACCAATTTATGCCGATTTTTTACATCTTGTAGAGATTTTTTTTTTCGGTTAGAATGATATGAATATAAAAAAATGTTGCAATTTGGTTGAGGTAACCCCTAAAATTAATTTAGATTGATCGTACTATTTATAACATTGGAGGTGGAAGGAATCCAACCAGCAGCGTAACTCCAGTATTTTTATTGGGGCGCGGGAGGGCAAGAGGGGTCCACATCAGGATAGGCAAGGGACATGGGCTATATAATAATTTTTCTCCAAATTTTTGGAGGGACAACTGAACCCCTTGTCCCCCCTCCGAAAGACACCACCGACTCCAATTGCTGTACCGCTTCTCCAACCCAAATCTATGCTCCGTACTCGATCACTGGTAAAACTGTTGTATTAAATATTCTTTTATGCAGTTTAGGTTTTTAATTCCCGTTATCGTTGGGTTTCTAAAAAATGCAGTCATGGTCACTTTGCCTCTATTAATTATTTTATCAACATGACTCTTTTAAACTTTCATTTCAGGATAAAATCAATGCTAAAAGGAAAAATATGGTTAGATAACTGTTTAGACTTGGATTCTAAATTTTTAAACATTGTTTTTGAAGCTAGCGTTAACGTATCTATTCCATAGTTTATAAGGGAAAACTAAGTTAGAGAGTTTAAGAGAGAAAAATCATGAATTTATTTGTTGTTGTTTTTTTTTATCTTTTTCTTCATATGTTGCATTTGATTTAATTTAACTTTGATTTTTTTTTCCCCGTTGATAAAGGCTCCTGGACGTGGAGTCAAAATATTCAGAATTTCATCATTTAAAGTTTGTTGTTGTTTTTTCCACTGTTTTACTTAAGTTATACCTTTTTTCTCTCTTAAATTCTGTAAATGAAAAAGCAGCTTGGTCTCACGAACTATTTGGAAAACTTAGTTTTTTCTCTAAAGAGTTATATAAATCTTTCTTTTTTATTTCAATTAATCTTTTTTTGATCTTCCAATAGGAACTTCAAACATGTAAGGAAGACTGTGACTGAGAAAGTGACTGTAAAAATTAGCAAAAGAACTTGTTAGCGAAGAAAAAGAAGAAACAATAAAGCGGTATCACTAAGCCGTTGCCTATACGATTCATCTGAAGTTCGTTCTGGCTAACGGTCAAAACATGGTTACTACCTTATTTTAGATCCGCCTGTGCCTCCAGAGTTGCCCAGGGCATCAAGAAGGAGCCGCCAATCTTCTCGCAGATTTGCTGCTGCCAGTATGTCCTCCCACTGAGGTTGGATTGATGTGTGCAGGTTACGGAGATCTGTTTGCTACGTTGGACGTAGGGTGTTTATGAGTCTGCCACCCCGAATTAGTCATAGTTGATTTAGTGACTCCGAACTAAATCAGGGAAAGAGTGTAAATCACAGTCATGATTTATTCGCATGATGACCAAATAAGGAAAAACCCTAGTTGGGGACCAAAGCACTTCTGTGAGGTGCAAATCAATTGTCGCTTTTGAAAAAAAAGATAAAAAAAATAGAAAGTACTTCCTGTATTAACACTACAAAAAAATTTACTGAAAAATTCCCTTTTCAAATTTAAATATTTCACTCCTTTCCTTTTTTTGAAAACCATTTCTCAGATAAGGGACAAAGAAGGTCCGCTTCTGAAATAAAAAAAAGCGTTATCTCTAAAATACGGCAATATTCTAAATGAATGACGTATAATTATTTTGAAAAGTAGTTGAGATAGGGGCTATGCCCTGAGAATGTGTCTTCAGGCTCTTATATCACTCCTTTCTTATTTTTAAAATTTAAAAAAATTTCCAGAACCGTCCTACTTGAGGAGAAATATCATTGCTTTAGACCCATTCCTGAAGATTGCATTTCCTTGTGTTTCCAAAAACTGCTCTTCTAGGGTAGGGATATGAACTTAATGGAGATGCATTAAGAAGCTTGTTGCAAAAATCGTTAAAATCTAGTAGTTTATTTCAATTAAAATCAACAAAAATTGCAGTAGGAAAGCAGAGCATTGTAGTTCACCACCAATGGCCATACTTTCTGTATGCGTATGGTTTATAGGGGTAAGGTCTGTAAGCATGTGGCCTGAAGCCATAACTTGGCATATAATAGCCTCCATAGTGTAGTTGATTGAAATAATAAAATCGTCTGTACCACCCACTTCTGTCATCTTCTTTGGTGCTGGAAATAAAAGGCGACTAAATATTCAGGAGGGGGTAAATACAGTCACTCATTATGGGAAGAAACTAGACGCCTTAGTGGCTTTCATACTACATAATTTATTATATTGTATGTATAAGTTACGTATAGTAAGTATTGCCTTTCACTCTTTTAACAAGTTCTTGGACAGTAGGTTAATGTACAAATCCATAAGCCACCAGGATCATGAGAATCATCACAATCATAAGCAAAGCATTCACAAGTTAAAAATGTGGAATAGAGAGGGATTAAGATAGAGGGATTGTGAGGGAATAGAGTGGATTAGGATGAGGATTCAAGCTCTGAGGATTATCTTATATTTATTGCTGCAGGATGATTTGTGATGAGAGATAGTATAGCAGGCTTGATAGGAAAAGTGTATTAATTTATTTTTAAAATTTATTAATTATCATATATAAATTATATTTTGTTACTATTAAGTAGACTTTTCCATAACTTATATAACTAGGTAAAGATTATGTGTAGTCTACTCGCCACTGCCTACCTTATGGACAAAGTTTGCTCTGCACGATTACCTAATGAGCGTTCAGACGTTGGATTCTGTCTCAGATTAGGTATTTTCAGAAATAGGAAACTCACAATCATAATTGTCACCTAAATAGGTGTTTTCAGTTCGAAGAATGTTGGTCGATACGTTTGATAACATTGACCAAATTTAAGTATCATAGTGAATAAATTCTTTATCAACTTCATTTGTCGGGTAAATCAGATAACATTCACGAAATCTAAGTATCAGAGTGAATAAATTCTTTATCATCGTCCTTTGTCAGATATGCCTGATAAAACTGAGAAAATCTAAGCATCAGAATGAATAAATGCTTTATCAACATCTTTTGTCAGATATGTCGGATAAAATTGACAAAATCTATCTGAGCATATAAATTCTTTATCGTCATCATATGCCGGATACATCGATTATCCGGATAAAATTGACAAAATCTAAGTATCAGATTGAATAAATTCCTTATCAACTTCTTTTGTTGGATACATCGGATAACATTTACAAAATCTAAGTATCAGAGTGAATAAATCCATTATCATCATCATTTATCAGATACACTTGATAAAATTGAGAAAATCCAGGTATCAGAGTGAATAAATTTGTTATCAATGTCTTTTGACAAATACGATTAATAATATTGACAAAATCCAAGTATCAGAGTAAATAAATTCTTTATTAAAATTTTTTTTTATCGACATCATTTTTCGGATACGTCGTATAACATTGACAAAATCTATGTATTAGAAAGAATAAATTCTTTATCAGCATCCTTTGTCGGAAACGTCAGATAAAATTGACAAAATCTAAGTATTAGAATGAACAAATTCTTTATCAACAACCTATGCTGGATACGTCAGATAACATTATCAAAATCTAAGTATTATAGTGATTAAATGCTATATCAACATCCTTTGTCGGGTACATAGGATAACGTTGACAAAATCTAAGTGTCAGAGCGAATAAATTCATTATCAACATTTTTTTCTGGATACGTCCGATAACATCATCAAAATCTAAGTATCAGAGTGATTAAATTTTTTATCAGGATCTTTTTCTCGGATACATAGGATAAAATTGACAAAATCTAAGTTTCAGAGTGAATAAATTCTGTGTCAATGTCTTTTGACGGATACTTTTGGTAACTCTGATAAAATTTAAGTATTAGAGTGAACAGATTCTTTATTAACATTCTTTATCGATATAATTTGTCGGATACGTCAGATAACATTGACAAAATCTATGTATTAGATTAAATAAATTCTTTATCAACATCTTTTGTTGATGATTAAGGTTGATGATTATTTGTTGACGGATATTGGAAATGATGGGTCGCAAATTAGTTTTCGTCCATCTCTTGATAGTAAATATCGCCAGTTATCAGCTTTGGAAGAGTTAGACCGGTCTGGATTTCATGCATGTACATGGAATTGTCATTTAACGTCTTCTTACCATGAGATTTTTGATTTTATTTCCCGATCTAATAATTTACATATAATGGCATTATGTGAAACATTTTTGGGTCATGATACCCTTCTCTCGTCCTTTAACTTTCCAGGTTATGAACTGATTGCTCGAAGTCGATCATCAATGGGACGTGGAGGCCTGGTTTTCATTGTCCGACAGGATTTGAGTTGGAAAATTAGAAAGGATTTGGACATTTGGAAGGAGGGTAAGATAGAAACCTTTAGTATAGAAATTCAGTTTGAAAATCGAGCTTGTATTTTTACTGTTGTATATGAGCCACCAAGTGCATCATTTGAAGAGTTTGCTGAAGGATTTGAATGTCTTGCTGCAAAGGTAAATAGACCTAGTCAAGAGTTTATATGTATGGGAGACTTTAATTTTGATTTGTTAAATATACGTGGACCAAATTTGGATTTTTAGAGCCTGATGATGTCAAATGATTTATACCCGACCGTGAGCATTCCAACGAGAATCACGGATCATTCGGAAACGCTCATCGATAATGTGTTTGTGTCTTCAGCGATACTAAGTAAAGCGTGCTGCTCTGTTGTTATAAGCCCAGCCTCCGACCATCTTCCGGTTGTACTGCATTTGAATTCTGAAGTGAAGAAAAATAACAGAAAGAATAAAATACCAATGCGTGAACTGAAGCCAGTTAATCTGAAAAAATTTGAAGAACAAATTAGTGTTATTAACTGGGAAACAATACTGAATGAAGATCATCCGTCGGAAGCGTTTGAAAATTTTAACCAAATAGTGTCAAATATTTATTATAGCACGTGTCAAACAGTTCGTGGTAACGAACTGTAAGTAAGGAGCGACCCGGCTCAATGGTAACCGAAACTCTAGAAAACGGGTTTTTGATACCAATAGATATATCAAAAGAATCAGATTTCAATGCTGATTTCAAATATATAACTTTCATCAAGTTTAGTGCTACCCATCAAAAGTCACGCGCCTGAGAAAATTTGGCTGATTTTCGAAAAAAGGGGGAAAGACCCCCTAAAAGTTATAGAACCTTAATGAAAATCACACCATCATATTCAGCGTATCAGAGAACCCTACTGTAGAGGTTTCAAGCTCCTATCTACAAAAATGTGGAATTTTCCATTTTTTGCCAGAAGAAAGATCACGGATGCGTGTTTATTTGTTTTTTTTTGTTTTTTTTTTTTTTTTTTTTTTCCCAGGGGTGATCGTATCGACCCAGTGGTCCTAGAATATCGTGGGAGGGCTCATTGGAACGGAAATTAAAAGTTCTAGTGCCCTTTTTAAGTGACCAAAAAAATGGAGGGCAACTAGGCCCCCTCCCACGCTCATTTTTTTCCCAAAGTCACCCGATCAAAATTTTGAGATAGCCATTTTGTTCAGCATGGTCGAAAATATGATAAATATGTCTTTTAGGATGACTTAATCCCTCGAAGCCCCCAGGGGGAGGGCTGAAAGTTATGAACTTTACTCAATGTTAACATATAGTATTGGTTATTGGGAAGTATACAGACTTTTTCAGAGGAGATTTTTTCTGGTAGGTGGGGGAAGGAGAGGGTCGGGGGCTATATGGAAGGATCTTTCCATGAAGGAAGTTTTCATGGGGGAAGGGAAATTGCCATGAAGGGGGCGCCGGACTTGCCAGCATTATTTATTGGTTATTGGGAAGTATACAACCATTTTCAGGAAGGATTTTTTCTGGAGGGGGGGGGGCTAGATGAGGGGATTACTCTGGAGAATATTTCCGTGGAGGATGTTTCTTTGGGGTAAGGGACATTTCTATGAAGGGGGCGCCGGATTTCCAAGCATTATTTAAGAAACGATCAGAAGTTAAATAAAAAAAACAAGTTTTTTCAACTGAAATGTAAGAAGGAATATTAGAACTTAAAACGAACAGAAATTATAACGTATGTGAGGGGGTTCTCCCCCAAGTCAATACCTCGCTCTTTACGCTACAGTTTTTTTTTAGTGCTTTCAAAAGAGCTATCTATTCTAATTAAACGGCCTTCGTGATTCAGGGGTTTGTGAATCAAATTTTTTTTTAACTTTTAACGTAAAGAGCGTGGTATTGACTAAGGGGAGAACCCCTTCATATAAGTAATAACATATACGTAATAAAAAAAAACAATAAAAAAACAAGCGATACGGCTCAATAGTAATCGAAACTTTTAAAAACGAAATTTTGATGTCAATAAATGTATCAAAAGAATGTGTTTATAATGCTGATCCTAAATATATAAATTTTATTAAGTTTAGTATTACTCATCAAAGGCTACGAGCCTGAGAAAATTTACTCGATTTTTTAAAGAGGGGGGAACATCCCCTACAAGTGAAAGAATTTTAATGAAAATCACACCGTCAGATTCAGCGTATCAGAAAACCCTATTACATAGGTTTCAAGCTCATATCTGCAAAAATCTGCAACTTTGTATTTTTTGCCAGAAGAAAAATATACGAATATAGAAGTTAGTTACGTAAGTTAATTTGTAAAGACATCCATTTAGCAAAAGAAAAGTAAAATTTTTATGCAAATAAAAGCTGCATTAACTAAAAAACGATCAGAAATTAAATAAAAAAAACAAGTTTTTTAAACTGAAAGTAAGGAGCGACATTAAAACTTAAAACGAACAGAAATTATTCCGTATATGAAAGGGGCTGTCCCCTCCTCAACGCCTCGCTCTTTACGCTAAAGTTTGACTCTGTCTCACAACTTTATTTTTTAAAACAATAAAAAACTTTAGCGCAAAGAGCGAGGTGTTGAGGAGGAGAAAGCCCCTTTCATATACAGAATAATTTCTGTTCGTTTTAAGTTTTAATGTCGCTCCTTACTTTCAGTTTAAAAAACTTGTTTTTTTTATTTAATCCGCTTAAAGAAACAAACCCCAGAAAGAATAAACCGAGAAAACCATGGTGTGATGATGAGCTGCTTAATCTGTTTAATATGAGAAATCAGGCGTGTGAGGAGCATCTGAATCATCCGCAGAATAATGAGCTCCATGTGATGTATAAAGAGCTAAGGAATAGGGCAAATGCCCTAAGAAGGAAAAAAAGGCATATTTTACAAATGTATTTGAAGAAAGTAAAGGTAACCCCAAAGCAACATGGCAAGTTGTGAATGATCTTCTAAAAGGTCCTATGAAGCCATCGGAGCCAAAAATTGTGCTAAATAATAGGACCTTGGAAGAAACTGAGGAAATCTGCAGCGCATTTGGATAATATTTCTCTGAAATTGGCTGCAAGATTCAAGAAGAAACAAGGAACTCCCATGTTTCCAAATCAAGCAGTTTTGTAGATGAGCGAGGAAGAGGTTTCGAAATGAATTTCCAGCCTTGTACTGAGGAGGAGGTACGCAAAATTGTTAGCACGATTAAGTCAAACAGTGCAGGAGTTGATGGAATGAGCCTTAGAACGCTCAAGTCGGTTCTGGTTTATTTGCTTCCTGTCCTCGTATACCTTATCAATATTTCTATGGAAAAGGGGGTGTTTCCGAGTGCGCTTAAAATAGCTAAAGTTGTACCGTTGCACAAAGGTGGAGTCAAAACTGACATATCTAATTGGAGACCAATATCAATTCTCCCGATTTATTCAAAAATTTATGAAAAGATTGTTCATCACCGGCTTTACGAGTATCTGATGAAAATTGGTGTTTTACACGATGGTCAATTTGGCTTCCGGAAAGGACATTCGATGACGCAGGCAGTCCAGCATCTTCTGGAAAATATTAACTCAGCACTTGAGAATGGCGAGCAGTGCATGGGTGTTTTGATTGACTTTAAAAAGGCTTTCGACACTGTTGATTTTAAGATTTTATTGGAAAGGCTGTATTATTTAGGCATAAAGGGTAGTGTTTTAAATTGGTTTGAATCGTATTTGAGTGAAAGGAAGCTACGAGTGACTTTGAGTAACAAATCTTCTCAGCCGTTTCCCATAAAGTGTGGTGTTCCAGAGGGCTCAGTTCTTGGGCCTCTCCTGTACCTGATATTCGTAGACACAATGAGATTCTACATTCCCGGAGCTTTACTTACTTCGTTTGCTGACGACACGGCTTTAGTGATTACAGCAAAGTCGCTGCAAGAGCTCTTGTTCAAGGCGAATAAGGCGCTTGATGGCCTACATGAATTTGTTTGTGCTAGCCTACTTAGCGTCAATGCATCAAAAACTAATTTAATGATGTTTACGAGGACTGGTTCTGCTCCCACTCTTCCTGGTGTCATTATTTACAATGGCCTACCGCTCTCACAAGTCGAAGAGATCCGATATCTAGGATTCATCCTGGATCGAAACTTGAGTTGGAGAAAACACTGCGACATCGTAGCATGCAAGCTAGCACGAGACCTTGGAGTTCTGAACCGTTTCCAAAATGTTTTACCTTTGAAAATTCTGCTTTTATTGTATTTTTCATTACTAGCGCCTTATATAAATTATGGTTGTTTGATTTGGGCGAGTAATTTACTTGCAATTTTAGAAGAGTTCAAGTTCTGTAGACTAAGGCTATAAGGTTGACTGGAAGGTATGATCGTGGTATTGATAGCACTGAATCACTTTTTAGAAAGTTTAAAATTTTAAAGGTTGGTGAAATAAGGGAATATCAAATTGGAGTATTTGTATTTCAGTGTCTGAATGGTCTTGCACCGGATTTTCTTATGAATATTTTAAAGCCTAATTCGTTTTATCACGATTATTCGACTAGGAGTGCGGATAGTCTTGCATCTGAGCCACGGAACACAACGAGAGCGAGTCAAGTGACCAGACACATGGGCCCGTCAGTTTGGAATTCGTTCCCAGATTCTGTTCGTCAAGCTGAAAGTGTGCCGCAACTTTAAACCCGTATTAAAAATCATTTCTTTTCAGGAATTTGGTAGTGTTAAAGGTTCGAGAGAAGGCTTTTTTTGTAGATATTTTATTTTTATTTTTTTATATTTTGTGTAATTACATATTTATCATTATTTTCATTTATTATTATTGTTATCCCCTTTTTTCATTTTTATTGGTGTGTTGAATTGGCATGCATGATATCCAACCGGTCACCTTTACAGGCATCTTTTTGCTTTAGTGCGACTTGTTGTCAAATTGAGTTGTTTTTTTGTTAATAAAAATGTATGAACCTGAAAAACCTATCAGAGTGAATAAATTCGTTATCAACGTCTTTATCGGATACATCAAATAAGATTCATAAAATCTAAGTTTTAATAATTTTGACTTTATGCATCGTTTCGTTGAATTTAGGTTAGACTGGTTATAGATGGCAGAATACCCGCTCAAACACACAGTGATAGTGAGAGAGACATGCAATAGTTAGGTTAACTTAGGTTCACTTAGAGTGGTGCAGATGTGCTGTCATCTATAATCAGTCTAACCTAAATTCAACGTAACGATGCATAAAGTCAAAATTAATAAAACTTAGATTTTATGAATTTTATCTGATGTATCCGATAAAAACGTTGATAATGAATTTATTCACTCTGATACTTAGATTTTATCAGCTTTATCCTGGCCTATCCGACAAAAGATGTTAGTAAAAAATTTATTCATTCTAATACATAGACTTTGTCAATGTTATCCGAGTTATCCAACAAATGATATAGATAAAGAAAATTAATAAAGAATTTGTTCACTTTGATACTTAAATTTTATCAGTGTTACCATAAGTATCTGTCAAAAGACATTGATACAGAATTTATTCTCTCTGACACTTAGATTTTGTCAACTTTATCCTATGTATCCGAGAAAAGGATGTTGATATAGAATTTAATCACTCTGATACTTGAGATTTTGATAATGTTATCTGACGTATCCAGAAAAGGAAGTTAATAATGAATTTATTCACTCTGATACTTAGATTTTGTCAATGTTATCCTATGTATCCAACAAAGATCGTTGATATAGAATTTAATCACTCTGATGCTTAGATTTTGATAATGTTATCTGACGTGTCCAGCATAGGATGTTGATAAAGAATTTGTTCACTCTGATACTTAGATTTTATCAACTTTATGCGAAGTATCCGATAAAGGATGCTGGTAAGGGATTTATTCATTCTAATACATAGATTTTGTCAATATGATCCGACGTATCCGACAAATGATGTCGATAAAAAATGTTTTATATTTTGTGAATGTTATCCGATGTATCCAAGAAAAGAAGTTGACAAAGAATTTATCCACTCTAATACTTAGATTTTGTCAATGTTATCCGACATATCTGACAAAAGATGCTGATAAAAATTTATTCAATCTGACACTTAGATTGTGTCCATTTTATCCGGATAACCGATACATCTGGCATATGATGATGATAAAGCATTTATTCATTCTGATACTTAGAATTTCTCAATTTTATCTGACGTATCCAACAAAGGATGAAGATAAAGAATTCATTCATTCTAATACATAGATTTTGCCAATGTTATCCGACATATCCAACAAATGATATCGATAAAGAATGCTAATTAAGATTTTATTCACTTTGATGATTAAATTTTTTCAGTTTTATCAAACGTATCTGTCAAAAGACATTGATAAAAAATTTATTCGCTTTTATATTTAGATTTAGTCGATATATCCAATGTATCTGACAAAGATGGTGATAGAAACAATTTATTCACTCTGATAGTTAGATTTTATCAATGTTATCCTTTTCATCTGACAATAGATGTTGACACAGAATTTTATCACTCTTACACTTAGCTTTTGATAATGTTAACCTACACATCTGTCAAAGGATGTTGATAAGGAATTAATTCACTCTGATGCTTAGATTTTGACAATGTTATCTGACATATCTGACAAAAGCTGTTGATAAAGCATTTATTCATTCTGATACTAGGATTTTCTTAATTTTATCAGGCATATCTGACAAAGGACGATGATACAGAATTTATTTACTCTGATACTTAGATTTTATGAATGTTATCTGATGTATCAGACAAAAAAAGCTGATAAATTATTTATTCACTATGAAACTTAGATTTGGTCAGTGCTATCAAACGTATCTGTCAAAAGACATTTACAAAGAATTTATTCACTCTGATACTTAAAATTTCTATATTTTATCCGACGTATCCGACAAACGATGTCGATTAAGAATGTTAATAAAGAATTTGTTCACTCTGATACTTAAATCTTGTCAGTGTTACCAAAAGTATCTGTCAAAAGACATTCATACAGAATTTATTCACTCTGATCCTTAGATTTTCTCAGTTCTGTCAGGCAGATCTGAAAAAGGACGATGATAACGAATTTATTCACTCTGATACTTAGATTTCGTGATTGATATCTGATGTATCCGACAAAAGATGTTGATGAAGAATTTATTCATTCTATTACATAGATTTTGTCCATCATATCCGACGTATCCAACAAATTCCATCGATAAAGAATGTTAATAAGGAATTTGTTCACTCTGATACTTAAATTTCATCAGTGTTATCAAAAGTATATTTCAAAAGACATTGATAAATAATTTATTCAGTCTGATGCTTACATTTTCTCAATTTTATCAGACATATTTGACAAAAACGAGGATAAAGAATTTATTCACTCTGTTACTTAGATTTCGTGAATATTATCTGATGTATCCGACGGAAGAAGTTGATAAAGAATTCATTCACTCTGATACTTAAATTTTGTGAATGTTATCTGATGTATCCGACAAAATAAGTTGACAAAGAATTTATTTACTATGATACTTAGATTTGGGTAGTGTTATCAAACGTATCCGTCAAAAGACATCGATAAAGTATTTATTCATTCTGATACTTAGATTTTCTCAATTTTATCAAGCATATTTGACAAAAGACGATGATAAAGAATTTATTCACTCTGATACTTAGATTTCGTGAATATTATCTGATTTATCAGACAAAGGAAGTTGATAAAGAATTTTATTCACTCTAATACATAGATTTTGAAAATGTTATCCAACGTAACAGACAAAGGATGATGACAAAGAATTTAGTCAATCAGATACTTAGATTTAGTCAATTTTATACGTTATATTTGACAAAGATGTTGATAGAAAAAAATTATTCACTCTGATTCTTAGATTTTGTCAATGTTATCCCATGTATCTGACAATAGATGTTGATACAGAATTTCATCACTCTGACACTTAGGTTTTGATAATGTTAACCGACATATCCAGCAAAGGATGTTGATAAAGAATCTATTCGCTCTGATACTTAGATTTTATCAATTTTATCCTGACCTATCCGACAAAAGGTGTTGATAAAGAATTTATTCTTTCTGACAATTATATTTTCTCCATGTTAACCTATCTATCCGACATTATGATGTATGCAAATTCCTTTTCTTACATCTCCGATGTTTTAATAGACATTCTAAACGTTTGATATTCTAGCATACTCTAAAAAAATAATGAACACATAACAATGTAATGCATAATATATTTTTAATGAAATATTATCATGTAGAATGTTAATACAAATAATATATTATTATAATTTATTAATATCAATGAACAAATTTGGATACTTTGATTCTGTTCCATAAAATAGTTCACCATGTTCTCTCTTGATACTGTAGCTATTGTCTGCTCTTAGTTCATGATCAGTAGAATAATCACTATTCGATTTTGAGTCATACACAATATTTACTGGTGTTTCAACCACAGGTTCAATAGATAGATAGATAGATAGATATTTATTGCAATAAAAGCCACTTTGGGCCATGGCAAAAAAAGGAAAATCACACAAAATAATAGCACATGATTATAACACACATAGCAAAGTATGGTAGCCTACACAACAATAACAACGCAAAATTACAAAACATTACAAAAACATAATAAAGCACACAATACTATTAAACTAACATAAATAGATAGATGTTTGTTACATCTATCAAGGGCCATGACTACAAAAATAACAAACAAGAAAACAGCTTACACACATACAACAATACTTTCCACACTCACCCCACCCCCTTTACAAAAATCTATCTCTATGTGACATACCCAATTTTATATACTTTGCTATCATTCTAATTGTCCCATAATTTTTTTTATCCCATTACTGAAACCAACCACTCACTTGTCCCCACATTAACAAAAAATAATTCTTTCCTTAAGTCCTGTAATTCGGGACAAAGGGCCATGACGTGAAGCAGATCCCCAACATTTTCTCCACACTTAGGGCATAAGTAAGGACCGTCCTTTACCCTAACCCTCCCTAAATATTTCCTCCTTTCTCCAAGTGCTAAAAAATTACCCCTCCCTAATATATACCACTTAATTTCTTCACTATTTAAACCCGCTTTAAAATAATTATCATATCCCCAGACCTCCTTCCATTGCCGGTAAACGCCGAGGGACACCGAGGCCGCGACTTCACACTGCCATTTCTGAATCTCCTGATCTTCAAGCACTCCCTTTACTAGTTTTGCTACATTTCCTACTTCCAGCCCTATCCCCTTCCCTTCATTCCAAACACCTGATAACCCACAACTATTTAAGATTGATTTCACCTGGGAAGCCCATGGACATTTCCTTCTATCCTGCAACACCTCCAGATAAGCTGCATTTACTAACCTATTATTCTGTAAACCAATCACCTTTTCCCAGTATCCTATCATTCTAACCAATCTTTTTACCCTCAATGAAAACAATCCTAGATCACCCTTTAACACCAGATTATTAAATTTTCCGCTTAGCCCTAAAAGTCTCCTGAAATGTCCTAAATAAATTCTCTCTATTTTTTCCCCTTTTTCAAAACCACAAACTTCCCCACCGTAACTCAATACTGGGCCTACCTTCGTCTCAAAAATTCTCTTCTGTAGCTTAATATATGCCGGTCCTAGATGCCTAATGGGACTCTTCAATAACGCCCATGAAGCCTTCTGACCCTTCCAACTCGCTATTTGCACCTGATCACTCCATTTCCCTGAACTTGTGAACTGACATCCCAAATAAATAAAATCCTTAACTTCTTTCATCTCTTTCCCTTTAAAATAAAACTTATTCTTTTCCCTTTCATCATTTCCAAAAACTAATATAACTGGTTTTTCAATATTTAAAACTAATTTTTTACTCTCCAGATAACTATCCAAAATCTCTAACATCTTTTGCAAATCCGGAGCCGATTTCGCAAGCAATACTATGTCATCTGCAAATAATAAACAAAACAGCTCCAGCGACATTAATTTTAACATAGGGACATTTCTATTTCTAAAATACTGCTCAATATCATTAATAAAAAGAGAAAACAAACGCGGCGATAGAGTGCATCCCTGTTTAAGGCCTACATTACTTAAAACTGGCCTAGAATAAGAAATACCTACCTTCACTACTACTTTAACCATCTCATACATTTTCATTATAACTTCTACTAACCTAATTGGCAAGCCTAATTTCACCAACACCACATTCAACAAACTCCTTGAAGCTTCGTCAAATGCTCCCCTAATGTCCAAAAACGCCGTATATAGCCTATTTTTCCTATGCCTCGTATATTTACTAGCTAAAGCCTGTAAACAAAATATTTGATCAATTGTACTATAGTTTTCCCTAAACCTTGCCTGACATTCAATTAATATACCTTTATAATGCAACCATTTATCCATCCTATTAGAAAGGACTCTACAAAATAGCTTACTGATAGAACTTCCTAAACTTATCCCCCTATAGTTCTTGTGCAGGTTTCTTTCTCCTTTCTTAAATAATGGGATCATAATCGATATCTGCCAATTTTGCGGCCATAGAGGTGTACTTAGAATTGCCGAGAATATCAATGCAAGCACTGGCAGTATCCATGCTCTTGACCATTTCAGCAGCTTAGTTGGTACTCCGTCGATGCCCGGTGCTGAGTTCCCTCTCATGCTTTTCAAGGCGTGCCATATTTCCTCCTGCCCAACCAGTTCCAGTAGTTTTGCGTCCTCTGAATCCAACTCAAAATCGGCTGTTTCTTCTAAGCTATTCATCTCCTCATCAGCTCTCTCTTCGTCCTCTTTGGTGTAAATCTCTTTATATTTTTGTTCTAAGTATTCTGGCCTGGTATCGGCGTGAGGGACTGAATCAGTCAACTTTATATTTTCTGTTGATTTCCTAATTAACTTCCAGAACTCCGTTGTATCATTCACGCTAAATTTCTCCCGTATTTTTTGGCTCTCTTCCTCTTCAGAACATCTATTCTTCAACTTAAGTAACCTTTTATATCCCCTTCGCTTGTCCCTAAAAACCTGCAAATTATTTTCCAGATCAACTGTACTACTAGCCTTAAGCAATCTAAAAGCTACTAAAACCTCCTTCTTCTTTTCCTCACAATCCTTATAAAAAAACTCATCAAACCAGTAATTCTACCATTTTTTCTCCTACATGCCACCTTAGTTACAATCTTATACAAAACCCCCGACAAAAAATCAGCAGAACCTGCTATATCCCCTTCCCTTGCCATGTCCTAACTCTTCTGAATAAATGAATCCAGCCCTCTATCTTCAACTAGTACCTTTTTCAACTTCTCCTCACTATCATTATCAAACCTTAAACCTTCCCTCCAATCAAGCTCATTACCCATCTTTCCCTTAGCCCCAAACTTCTTTTTCCGGCTCTCAGCCTATCCTCCCCCTCCTAATTCAACCCTAATAGGCATGTGATCCGACCCAGCCAGCGCCATCGCCTCAAAATCCACTTTAACAAGAAAGAAGCCCCAGACTAACAACCCCATAATCTATAACACTTGGAGATCTACCCGAGAAACATGTAAAATCCCCCACTCCTTTATCCTTCCCTGTCCTCCCATTCAAAATAACCAAATTCTGCTTACCACAAAAATCCAATAATGTTTTCCCCAATTATTCTTTCTCTGATGACCGTCTTTACTCATCCTCCTCCTAACCGACGGCTCAATCATATAAACTCCATTAGTTTTTCCTAGTTCGAGACCCACCTCCTCCTCACGGGCTCCTTCGTCCTCCCCTGTATATCCGTTAAAATCCCCTAGAAAAATAAAATAATCGGACGGAAACTGTTCTGAAAAACGATTCATATCATTTTCTAATATCTCCCAGGTATCCTCATCACTAAAAGTGCTAGTTTCCGGCGGTAAATACACTGAACAAAAGATAAACGAGTTACTACCTAAAGGTACTCGCACCCATACTAGATTACATGAAACACTTTTCAACCGAGATAAATTTCGCCATCTATTCGTTATCAATAATGCCACTCCTCCATAAGTTCTACCATTCTGCGATCGCTTGTGATGCGATCGCCCAGCCAATGGGAGCCAATGGGTTGTGACGGGTTAAATAGGCGCCTAGGCTCCATTTTATTAGGGTCGTCAGCTCTAACCGACTTGCTCTTCTGTCTTAGGTGGTCATCTGGGCTAATAATTTGTTGGCTGTTACGTTTGGGAGCCCCCACAGGCCCGACAAAAGTTGATGTGGAGCCTTTTTAATAACAGGAGTTTCACTGTTCACCCCATTTATTTCGTTATCACTACTAATTTCCTCCACTACACTAAAGAAAGATTGAATTGAGGATGAAGATCCAGAACGTGATCTTGAATTGCAAGGTTCTTCCAGGTTAAACCGATTATTTTCAGAAACAAAACTCTTTACTAAACTTTTTTGCGGCACTGATAAAGACCACGGTTCACGGTGAAACTTTTGCCCAAAATTTTCCTTAAAATGGGTCATGGTACTCGCTGCTGTCTCTATATTAGGGGCATTTGTAACCTCAACTACAGACTGCTTATCAAGGCTATACGTAAAACACTGTTGACCAATATATAACTTTTTCCCTCTTAGTCTTGCTTCTCTATTTTCTCCTCTAGCCCGTTCAAGAAAAGGCTTTAGGTGGTTACGAATAGACAATTCACGCTTCGTATAATCGAGACTAACACCAAGACCCGCCCTTTTCAGGTGCGCACTTGAACGCAATATAGTATCACGAATGTAACCACTTGTAAACTTAACCAGCACCGGTCCCGTGCCTTGTTTAGCGTTTAGCCGAAAAATGTCTCTAATGTCCATCATTTTCAGCCCTAAATTTGGCACATGTAAGTTGAGTGCTTTCATTACATCTTCTCGTAACGAAGAACCTTTGTTTGTAGGATCAAAATTATACAGGACCAAATTACACTTTTTAGATTCATTTTCTAGTCTTTGCAATTTTACGTTAGGAGCCGACATTTCAGCTTGCAAACTTAGGTAATCTTTCTTCAATTGGTGACGTATCCTCCGAGAACTTGTCTACTGTCGAATCAATTCGCGACGAAATAGCAAATAGGTCGTTTCTCAGTTCTTGAACCCGCGATGAAACTATTTCTATTCCGTTCAATTTTCGATTAATTTCTTGTAGAGTTTCAGAAAAATTAACAGAAGTCATAATTAATACGGAAATATAGTTATAATAATTAGAAAGATTACTTATCTTTCTGTGAGGGCCGAGCCTCACAAATGCATCCAAGTGACTATTCCAGTGCCTGTAATTATTCACACGAAATTTCCACTTAACATAGCAAGTCTTATAAAGTAATATTTTCACTTAACATGACAATTCTTGTCAATGGGAGCTGGTTTTTCAAGTTATTTCACAGCCTGTGTACTTAAATGTTAGCGGAATGAATGCTGATGAAAACTGGGTCAAGGTCAAAGAAACTAGATTTCAATTTAAAATCCTCTTAGCTAACTAGGTGTTATCTCTTTGAACTGTGAATCAATACTGCGAATCAATAATATGTGTTTCTTCTTTGGTATTATTTGGTTCATTGACTGTTTGATCAATAATGGTAGTAACGTTTACTGGCACTTTGTTTTTAGTCGATTCATCTTTATATTCCTTAGTGATATTTTCTGCCAATGCAATTATTATTTTTCTGGCAATTTCACTGTCTATTATCACATTATTTTTACACATGTAACAGTTCCGGTACGTGTACAAGATATGGTTTATGATATTAGTAGAAGAGAAGTCCTTTCTTTTCCCCTTTGCTTTCATTTGAATGCTAATACCTAAAAGATGACGATAGGTTCTATCAACAGGTAGCATGTTAAGAGAAGCAGTAGCAAGAAGATACCAGTCTTCATCAACTATTATTTTTATGTTGGCATTCTCTTTGAGTTCTAACGACTCTGGAAATAATACTTTCGCATATCCACCATTTTTACAATGGAATTTTTTGGTACTCCAAAGAGATTTAATTCCTCACTGTCATGCCAACGCACGCATACATTTCCGATAGTGCTACCACTTGTACTTGTTTCATAGTTCAAATACTTCTCCTTGTCAGCATGCAATGCTACAATAACACTATCATATGAACACACTTTCTTAAAATGCTTCATCTTCACTTTTTTAAAGATATGAATTATGTGTTTATCCTTCCACTGTGTAAAAAATACTGATTTAATATATGCAATAAACTAGGTAGTTTCGATAACCTGTCAAAGAGTAAAAGTGGGAAAGCTGCGTCGTGTCTATGAGCAAGCATAGAGTACGATTTGTAGAGCCGCAAGCAGAGTTCATGTCATTTTATGATAGGTAAAAAAAGTTGAATAATTTCTAAGTTCTAAAACTTTCAGTCCAAAAAAAGTGCTACTACAAACATTATTTTTCTATTTTTCTAGTCACGACTAAAATATCTATAACATTCTCATTTTTAATTTGGAAAATATTAAATGTTTATTATTTTCATGTTTTAAGTATGTTTTATCTCATTCTAAGGCATGTAAAAAAAAGTTGAAAAAAATATACCATGTTAAAAAAATAATAATAATAAAAAAAGTTAAAAAAAATAAAACAAAAAAGAAAGAAAAAAATGGGGGGAGGGGCCCAATAAGTTGAAGGGCAGGAGCTCCTTGGAGGTTGGAAATAGGGGGCCCTTGGAGGTTGAGGTCCTTGCTGCTTCGGGTCATAGGTGGTTGCGGTCCTTCATGGTTCAAATCCGTAATCATCTCACTAGTTGACTTCTAAGGATTTCTAAGGATTGTTCTGAATCTCTTTATTAAAATTCTTTTCTTGACATCTACATCTTTATTAGTATCAAGTTTTTGGTATACTACAATGTTAAAGCATATTTTATATTGACAACACTGCTCAAATGGTACTTCTCACTAGTTGATTTCTAAGGATTTCTAAGGATTGTTCTGAATTTCTTTATTAAAATTCTTTTTTTGGCATCCACATCTTTATTAGTTTCAGTTTTTTAGTATACTATAATGTCAAAGCAGATTTTATATTGACAACACCACTCAAATGGTACTTGTGTATTATACAGAACACAGTCGAGGAGTAAAGCTAGGTCAATGCATAAGGAAATCTTGGCACCTATGACTATTAGTTTCAACTTTTTAGCATACCCCCATGCTAAACCATATTTTATATTGGCAACACTGTTCAAATGGTATTTGTGTATTATACAGAACACAGCCAAGAAGTAAAGCTAAGTCAAGTCCCATGATCACCTTGTCATCTTTAATCATTTCCATAGATTGATGCCAACGGTGTTATTCCAAATTTATAATAAATTGCCTAAGAGTTACCACCCCCTACGGGCTTACTTTAACTGGTAAGCAGTTTAACCCTTTTTACTACTTTCATACAATCCAATTAAAATAATCTTTTCCGTAGATTGTTACCAATGATGTTATTCCAAATTTATATTAAATTGTGTAAGAATATTAAATTGCGTAAGAGTCAGCACTCCCTTCGGGCTTACCTTAACTGGTAAGCAGTTTAACCCTTTTAGCACTTTCATACAATCCAATTAAAATAAATCTCGAGCTCTGCTTCACCCCTGTTATTCAATCACCAATTAAGATCATACATAGCTGAGTTATTCCAATGGAATACTTTTTCGCAAATTTAGTTAGTTTACGCAAATGATAAAACTTTTTGCTATCTATTACTGTATGCAATCATTAAACCTTAAAAAACATGATTATTTACTCTTTGGCTGAAACTAGTATTTTTTTACAGAAAGTCCAATAAAACTTCGAACACGTTATATCAAGGTCTCTCGTAGGCGTCAAATTTATTACACATCTGAGTATATCCTTGTAGGTTTCCATGTAGGCGTCAAATTTATTACACCTCTGAGCATATTTTTTGTGCAGTTGATAGTAATTAATAGTGGCCCAGAAAATGAGCGTTGACTCAGAAACCTGTCTGGTAAGGCATGTGCCGTCTGTAGTACTAGATACCTGCCCGTGGTAAGGCATGTAGGCTACCGTTAAAACTGCACTGTATATTAAGTACCCTCCATATTCGATGTCTCTGATTGGTTCAGAAATGGGTGTCGCCTCAGAAACCTGTCTGGCTGCTTAATACAATCTCGCCCCTGAATATTTAGTTCCAAAATATAACATGTTTGGTCACGTTATGCAATCCCCTGTTCGCTTTATGCAATATCCCCTGAAAGTGCATGCATGCACACTACTCCTATCAAGTAGTACATCAAAATAACGTACAAATACATACAAATAATAAAAAAAAGGATTTTTGGACTTATAGGTTTCCGGAATTTTCAATCATACTATGAAAACGAAAGAAAAGAGGAAAAGAGGGAAAGAAAAAAAGGAAAAAAGATTGTGAAAATCCTATTGATTATCCTCGTAGAGTAAAAATCGATGCTTGAAGGTGCAAATTTTTTTTTTTAGCAATTTGGTACAAACAAATGCTATTTAGTAAATTTTTCCTCTCGGATTTAGTAAATTCTTCCAGGCAAGGGTAGCAACACTGGTACCTATTTTCGTTTCAGTTGAATATAAAAACGGTAATACTTGTTGACGGATTGAGGAAAGGGTGCTATTTTAACTAGGCAAAGGGGAAAACTTAACAATAGGATTAGCCCAATTTTACAATATGCTAACTACTACATTTCAAAGATGTGACTGAAATTTCAATTTCATGAAGATATTAAACTAAAATCCCAAAAAACAATCATTTCCAATTAATCTTTCTGAGTGAATCAGTGCGTAAAATTTTTTCTCCCTAGTCTCTGATTTATCAGCTTTGATTCTGAGATCGAACAAACAATAGTTTTGGGTTTTCAATGCCTATAAATAAAGCTTGCACTGTACTGTCCTTTTTCTTTCGATAATTAGTTTCCTTGTTTATTTAGTGGCTTGAATTTTCGCACTTCGTCATAAAAAACACGCATAAAAAACAGGACAACGTCACTAACCTTAGGAATCAATTCATTAACCAAGAAATATTCAATCGGCGCCGTCGTCGGTATTATTATCAAGAGAATCCGGGGATAAATCACTTGAGGACACAAGTCTACTAATGAGTTCCATTAGAACAGGAGGAAATATCCACATGTTCTTTTCTGAAGCCCTTCAAAAATTATAAATGTTAGGATTTGAGAATAATTTGTAATTTGACAGAACTGTAACATTAGTTTATTCCTTCTTATCAAAAAAAGTTTGATAAACACAAATAAAATAGAAAGAAATGTTTCGTGCATAAAAATTTTAAATTCTAAAGCTTTAATATTGTTTGTTATATTGTTTATTTTTCTTTAAGCTTTAAATCTGCTACAGTTTTGATAAAAGCGATGTAACAAGTACAAGAAAATAATATAAAAATTTTTACTACGGAAAGAGGTACATCTGCTTAAATTCTTTCTTGTTTTCTTTTAGGAGGTTTATCTTTGCTATAGTCACAGCTTCAAAATTAGTGCCTTAGCGAAAAACTTAATAGAGATGTATTTCTCAATGTATTACAAGCTTCTATGGGATTCATAAGGTATCTACAGTTAAGCAGTGTTGTAATTCATAAGACCCTACGTTTTCCAGGTTTATCAAAATCGTATATCTTCAAGTCCCCTGTAACGGTTTGGGATGTCCAATTATAACATTCAGGGAATTTCGATATGGGAGGGGCAAGTAGATATGTAATAATTACTCAGGGGTGGATCTACGGGAAAGGGGATGGGGGTCTGCCTGCCCTGGGTGCTGGCTCGTAAGGGGCACTGGCTGGTAAAACAACTTTAGATTTTTTCAAATGAAATTGGAACCATAATTTTCCAGCCCAGGTACACGCCGGTGTTTGAAGAGGAGAGTAGGCGTTGCTTTATTCGTGGAGTGATAGGGATAGAAGAGGAGACGAGTGAAGTGTCATAGGAAAAGGTCCTCTCCTTTGGAAACGTCAGTAGAGGGCAGGGTACTATTTCAGGGCTTAGAAGACCATAGGTCGATATAAAGATTCAGGGCTAAGTGACGTCACAGCCATACGCTTTTTTCTAGGCCAATCAGAGAGGTAGAATACTAACGGGAGTAACATACTAACGGGAATACTAACGAGAAATGATGCTTGATTATTTTTTAAGGTGAAATTTTAAGTGTTTCTATTCAAAATGATTATAAATGATTGTGGAAAAAATTGGTTGGACAGGTTGATGTGTTTTTGTGTTTGACATATATTTCTGCTTGCAATTGTATGTTCTTTTGTGTATTGTAAATATTGTTTTATGTTTTATGTATGGTATATTTCGACAGTTGGATAATGTTTTGAAATATGAATCAACAGATGTAAATTAAAAAGGAAGAAGCCAAGCAAAAATATTCCGTAAAACATCTTTGTCCAACCCATATGATAATTTAAAAATTAACAAGATTTTCGTGAGTTATACTTGATGTATTTTTTTTTAATTGTTATTGAAACCCGTTTTTAATACAAGGAAAGATTTTTAGGAATCTAAAAGAGCAAACAAAGCGATCAATATCAAAGCCATTTCAACTGTTTTAAAGGTGACAAAGCAGATATTGGCAAAGGGCATTATGAAAAAAATAAGCTTCCAAGTTCAAACTTACATTCAAAGTTTTACCCAGATAACTGACGAATTTTATGATACGGTATTTGCAGTTTTGTATGAGGTAATGATCGATGAAAAAAACTACTAATTTTGATAATTATTTGTGTTAAGAATACATAGCTAATATATACTTCAACTATTATGCAAGGCTTCTGAAACACCACATACATTTCGTTTCTACCAGATTTCCACTTCTCTTGATGAATAAGAAAGAAGACCAGTTTCCAGCCAGCGACTTGTGAAGTTTTGAACTCATGAATAGGCTCGAATCTGTTGTAAATTTAAGCTGTGATTTGAGAAATACTGATGAAAACGTTAATGTTTGCGGTCAACATTGATCGCACCGGCGGCGCCCCGCCGACGTCTTACCGGTGGCGCGGCGTGGCGCACTGTTTTTGGCCCCTCCGCCGCCAGTCTTCCATCATCGGCACGGAGCCGGGGTCTAATTAACACTACTTGTCTAGCACTAAATTTACTTAACTACTTATTTTCTACTAATTTTTTACAAACGTTATTATTTTTCGGAGTTGCCTGCTCTTTCCCATGACAACTATTTGCAAATACTCTTGAAATTCTTTACAAGTTTGTATTCTTTCATCTATAAATAATTTTACTTCTCCTTACTTTTACGCTACAGTCAAGATAATATGCAAGGAGGCACCTTTTTAGTTAACAATCCCTTTTGGCTTCCAGTAGTCAGGTAAAAACATTTATCTATTTATCAAGTATTACTAACTGAAAATGAAAAGTAAGCAAAATAAAAAAATTGGATTCTTGATGATCTGGAATCAATTTTGATATCAATAGACGTACCAAAAAATTAGCTTATTGTGCTGATTCCAAATATATAATATTGTTTAAGTACAGAGTTACCCATTAGTGGGCCTGAGAAAAATTGCCAAATTTTCGAAAAAGGTGAAAAACACCCCATAAAAGTTAAAGAATTTTAATGGAAATCACGCCTTCAGAGATCCTTACTGTAGAGGTTCCAAGCTCCTATCTATAAAAATGAAATTTTATAGTGTTTGCCAGAAGAAGCATTACGGATTCGTGTTTATTTGTTGTTGTTGCTTTTTCCAGGGGTGATCATATCGAACCAATGGTACTAGAATTTTGCAAGAGGGCTCGTTCAAACGAAAATTAAAAGATCTAGTGTCCTTTTAATTAACCAAAAAATGGAGGACAACTAGCCACCGTCCCACGCCCTTTTTTCCTGAAAGTCGTCTGATCAAAATTTTGAGATAGCGATTTTGTTCAGTATTGTTGAAAGGTACAATAGATATGTCTTTGGAGATAACATGACCCCTCAGAACCACCAGAGGAAGGACCGCATGTTATGAAATTTGCCCACTGTTTACATATAGTATTTGTTATAGGGAAGCATACCTACATTTTCCAAGGGATGAAGGAGATCTTTTGGGGATGGATTTTCTATGGGGAGAATTTCCCATTGGGATGGAAGTTTCTGAGGGTGAACTTTTCAGAGGAAATTTTACATGGGGAGAATTTACCAGATTTTGTATACAGTATGTTTGTTATTTGTCTTTTTTTTCGTTGTTGATCCCATTGTACATGAAGAGACACTCTGAGGGATCTCTCAGGGGGAAGTTTTCAGCGGAGTTGGAATTCTCTTGGGATTTTTTTTTTTGGGGGGGGGGATTTTTCACAGAAGAAATTTCCATGGGGGAATTATCACCAGGAAAAATTCTCCATGAAAAATTTCTGGGGGAGAAACTTTTCAGGGGGAGGGGTATAAAAGGATCAGAAACTAAATGAATACAAGTCTTTCTTCAAATAAAAGTATGGTAAGGAGTATTTTACAGGCAGAATCGTAAGCAAAAAATTTTTGGGAAGGATTCGCAGCATGGGATGGAATTGTCCAGGGGTAATTTACCGGTGGAAGAATTTTACATGGGAGAAACTTTATATACAGGAATTTTTCGCGGGGAAATTTTCCACAGAGGGGGGTGGATTTTCTGGGATTATCGGAAATTGATCAGAAATAAAAACAAAAACTTTTTTTTTTCTACCGAAGGTAAGGAGTGACATTAAAACTTAAAACATACAGAAATTATTTCGTATATGATGGGGGCTACTCCCTCCTCAATACCCCCCTCTCTACGCTAATGTTCGACCTTTTTTCTACTTTTTTTAAGAACGATTCTTGAAATACAAGGGCCGTGCCACCCTTGGAGCAAGCCCCCTCTCTCCACCCTTGGTGGAGAGGGGTGGAGTCACCCCCCTCTACACACGTATTCTTTTCCCTAGATGCATCCAACAGAAATTTTGATATAGAAATTTAAAAATGGTCCAAGGAACATATAACAATGCCCTCAGCGTTTACACAACCCATAAGAGCCCTGAAACAAGGGTAATAAGTTATGCCCCAGGGGCATATAAGGTTTTACGGGATGGGTAGTCGTATAAACTTCAGGTGGGGCTCATTTGATTGAAGTTTGGTGCCCTTTATAGGAGTCAAAAGTGATTTGAGAGCACCCCCCCCCCCCCTGCGCCTATCAGTTCCGAAAACCAGCATCCAATCAGAAGTTGTAGACATCTATTTTTTTCAGCATTGTTCAAAGGTCCAGTAATTATGTCTTTGGGGATGTCACCCCCCTGATTGAAGGGCAACCCAGCTTACCTAGCGCTCCGCAACGTCACTTGACTCCTGGATTGTACCTTATGACATGCGCTAGAAATACTCTGATTGTCAAAAAGCTACCAAAACAAGTGAAAATGCTGACCCTCACGCCGACTATACCTGTCAAGCTGAACTCTCGTAGGAAGATGAGCATTAAGCTCCGACAATTAGTTTTTTACTGTTTACATGTTTTCATGACTTTTGTGCTTTCACACTAGTTCATTTTTTATGGATGAACTAAATGGATCTTTTTCGTTTTCATTA
Organism: Artemia sinica; assembly: GCA_027921565.1. Taxonomy (NCBI): domain Eukaryota; kingdom Metazoa; phylum Arthropoda; class Branchiopoda; order Anostraca; family Artemiidae; genus Artemia; species Artemia sinica. The sequence continues at coordinate 5,773,968 of CM051271.1, read as the reverse complement.
TATTCGATGTTAACTGATCATTTCGAACGAGGTTTACAAGTCGTAAAAAAACTAGTTTCTGAGATTTCAAGATGGACATATTAATGGACATAATTTGGCTAAAAAGGACACATTTTTGGATGCTCAAGGGACATATACATTGACCAAAAAGTTGGCAACCCTGGTAGCTACAAATGCCATTATGTCGTGCTGGAATTCGCATTTTGAAAGGTTTCAAAGTGGAATCAGTTCCGAGTAAAATAGACCAATAGCTGCATATGAAGTGCAGCCAGCAGGGTTGCCATTGATTTTTTCGGTACGATTAAATTAAAAAGTCGCAATTGACATTACAGACCTGAAAGTATTGCCTGGCACTTACGATGTTAAAAATTATTGGATAAAAATTACATTTAAGGAGAAATTCTACCTCTTTGAAACCAAAAAAATGTTGCATTTTAGAGTACTGTTGTAATAGTTATTATGCTGAAGTCAAGATTGCAGTTTCTCCGAGAAACAGCCGGCAAAACAACCATCAAAAACGAACCTAAGGCCTAGAAACATATACCTGTTTTCAATTAATTGACCAAATACCAAAATTTTGAGAGTCAAAACAAGGAACCGGCCGTCAATAAGTCAGACAGTGACGAGTCATGAGTCTCTAAAATGAAGAAGTTAGCAGTTTGGTTTCAAGACTTCAAACACAGAATGGAAGCTGGATCAGGTACTTGTGTATTATACGCCACTCGCTCAAGTGCTTCATTTAGTTAGAACTTTTTTCTTTGACGCTCAATCCTAATAAAATATCACAAAATATGATGAAAATAAACAAATTTGGGGTATATATTTGCACATTAGGGGGTGGGGTAAAGTATAGCGGGTCCGCATGCAAAATGCGTTAGGTACAATTATTCTGGATATTATGAAGTAATAATTGTTTTCTAACTTCAAACTCTTCAAATACTTTACCCCTCCCCCTTAATGTGCAAATATATAGCTCAAATTACATGTTTCCCAACTATTCTGTCACTTGTCTTTGTCGGTACTTGTCTAGAATCCAGTAGTCACGCAAGAACGCCCGCATCGAAAACTCAAAGATGCTTCATGAAAAACAGTTTTCCGCTGCTTTTGAGGTATTGCTCACTCCGTGACAAGTGTTTAAACTTTAACTTTTTGGGGTTGAAGCGGTGAAAAAAGGTACACAGGTAAGGTTAGGTTACGTATTTGATATATGCTATGCTTTTCAACCACCCCCCTAAACTATCATATTTTCATTCTATATTATCATATTTTGTTTAATTCATTAGCATTAAAGAAACTTCACTTTTTGCGTGACTACTTGACTCTAGACAAGTACCTTTTTGTCTTGTCCTTCGCTAAGCTGAAAGATACTAACGAAGAAACCGGTTTGTTCTTGAGTTTTAAACAGCGTAACTTGAGTGAGTAGCGTATAATACACAAGTGCCCTGGTTCGTTTCTAATAAGTGGAGAAAATTCAAAATTGACAAGATAGATGTGCCTTAGAGTAATGTTTACGTAGTGCTAACCACCCTAAGAAAATATCATGCTGGTTTTTACCGTAGGATGATGACTGTTTGGACAAAGATCGCTAATGGAGCAGTTTTGTTCCAAGTTTTAGCCACACGGCGCTGGCCTAACTCTAAAGATTGAAAATCACAAACTTTTCATTGCTAAAATCCTTCTAGTTCCGCTTGCTACAATCGTCAAATGCAATCTTAGCTCTTATGGAAATTCATTTGTCGTTGTACATATATGGAAGAAAAATAACTGTGTTGCCTACAACTATGCTCGTCAATTCACAAGACTTCAGAGGGAGAGAGGCAGAGCAGTCTATTTTTCGAAATCAAGAGGTCACATTTGTCTTTTTTTTTCAGTGTAAGTTCTCCCAAAAAGGCAATTTTCACAATATAGGGAGGTCAAAACTAGCGTGAGGCCCACAGGGACGGATGACCTATCGGCTCTCGAGGGAAGAATCGTATTTAGTGCGCCCGGATCACCAAATCCAAATTATTTCTAATTATGGGTATTTTGTTTCTCTAAAGAATCTAGTTCTTGATTGTGCATTTATTCAATTATTATCCTTAATATAGTTTGTTTACGTAAATCCTAATGCGTACAACAAGGTTCAAGAAAAATCTTAACATTCCACGTAAAAACACTTTTTCGGTGACACAGACAATTTACACATACAATTTAAATAGGATTTTTGAAAAAGGGGAAGTACCTAGCGATTTTAGGAAAACCTTAATTAAACAATTGTATAAAAAAAGGTGATAAGAGTGAGTGTCGTAATTATCGAGGCATTTGTCTACTCTCTGTTTGTAGCAAATTACTTAGCAGTATGATACTTTTTAGACTGAGAGATGCTGTAGACAAAGTTCTAAGAGAAGAACAGTGCGGTTTTAGAAAAGGTAGAGGATGTGTAGACCAAATTTACACTCTTAGGTTAATAATTGAGAAGTACCTTAGTTGTCAAACACCTTTGGTCCTCAGTTTAATAGATTATGAGCAAGCGTTTGATTCTGTTGATTGAAGGATTATCCTTAGGAATTTTTCAGAGAATTTTTATTGCAAAGCCTCTTTTGCTTCTCCTCTAATATGCCATCTATTCAGTTTTAATGTAGAAATCAGCAAAATTATCGGGCATAATTCAAATGATATATAACGTGAAAATTTAGCACCATTATTTAAACAGGTTGGCCTAGATATTGTACAACTATAAATGAGCATAATAGGGTGCTTTTTTTGCTAAAATTTCAATTATTTGACTTACTCTGCTCTTATTTCTATTAATAATAATACCAAGGACCATATTTAACGGCAATTGCATAGACTTATGCTTGACTGGGCCTAGCCTTTATAAAGAAATAGACATTTAATATTTCCACAAATATGAAAGGAAGTTCAAAATGATTCACGTATTATATCAAGTTTCAAGCGAATGATCTTAAATTTTTGTGTATGTTAGCCTAGAAAACTGAATAATAAGATTTAGCCTAGTAAAGTAGCCTAGGCCTAAAAGCTTGTTAGCCTTTGTTGTTTGATTTACAGTAGAAGTTAACTTAGAGAGTTTTTCCACTTCATGCTTTCAGTATACCTTACAGCTTGGCAAAAAATCTCCATTTTCAGTAGGCCTACCAAGTCTCCACAGATTCCCCTGTTTTCTGATTCTTTCCAAATCAGTAGTAGTGTGTCTTTATGTTGATGTTCAAAAATAGTTATTAACACAACTAAGCTACTCTTCTATTCCAAACAATACGTTTAGGCTAAATTTGGCCTTGGCTTGTTGAGTTTATTCATGGTTGACAGACATGGGTGCCCATAAGCTGAATTCCAGGGGGGAGGGCAAACCTGGTCTATTTGGCACTTTTAATGTGAGGTAATAGAAATCACAGAACAAAAATGTAAAACTAAGACAGCATCATTCAGCCAGGCCCCCCCCCCCCCCTTATGGGTACCCATGTTGACAGATTCTAGTACCCAATTCTAGAACTAGACTTTACAAAAATAAATTATAGGTATATTTACAGTTCTCAGCAGAATTTTGGAAGAATACAAGTTACAAAGGCTTAAAACAGCCCATATTAATCTAAAGTAAAAAAATTCTAAATAAAACACTAGTGTCAAAAAAATTGCCATTTATAGCTGATTCAGCTATAGTAACTATTTTTAATTAATCTTGATAGTAAATTGTTATTAGGAAAATAAATTAGCAAGATTTTTTAAAAAGAGCCAGAAACCCCTCAAAAAGATAGATAGATAGATCATGTATTTCAAAAGCCCAAGAGCCACAGACATCTGTTTTGACATGATGGTGTAGTCTAGCTAAATTATGTTGAAAATTGTAAACTTACCAAATTATCTGTCAAAATATGACTAGAAATTCAATTTTTAAGACTAAAGTGTTGCTTTAAATGTAGACAAATGCTAAGATACAGCAACAGCAGATCCAGGATTTTTTAGGGGAGAGCACAAAATAGGTTGATCTGATAAACATGCATTAGGAGCAAGTTTATTTAATACAAACTTGCATTAATTAAGTATATTACACTACTTTAGACTACATTAGCAGGGGGGGGGGGCATCCCCTTGCCCCCCTGGATCTGCCACTGAGATACAGCCTAGGCTAAAAAAAAATAAAACATAAGATAATACTTAGGCATTGTTCACAGTCATGTAGCAAGGTGCAATAAGGTATAGACTATAGTATATTATGCTGTTTCTACATTCAGATAATTACTCTTAGGAAAGAATTTATTTTGAACCATTAAAGGGACAAAAAAGCAGACTATAACAACCAAAAGTTTAAAAATGGGTTTAAAAAAAGGAAAATATCACCACTTGTACCTGATTCAGGAATTGTAATTATTCTTCTCATCAGTCTTAATAATAAAATGTTAATTTGAAGACAAATTTGGATGAATTTTTCAAAGAGCCCAAAGAGGCATCACAACAAAACAAAAAATACACCATTGTCATAAACAATAAATAGGAAACTTACAGCCCCCTTTTTGAACCACAAAAGAAAATTGTATTTTTGCATGGGCAGCTCTAATGCATCCTCTTTTTCTTTTTTATTGTTCTTTTTTCCCTCTTTTTTTTTGCTAACAGGGGACTAAAACATCCATAGAGAGCTATTCAAGGCATTGTTTTAAAGCTAGTCTTATTTGTATTTAGTTTTAAACTAATTTTTAACTTTAAAACATAGTTCATAAACTTTATACAAGGCAATGTTTAAATATAGTATATAAGATTTAGAGAGCTGATATGCTTATGACTTATAAGCTTACTTCCCAAAAAAAGACAATTCATTTGTCTTTTTCTCAAATCCTGGCATTGGCAGGAGAGGACATTTGAAGAGGCTGTTCAAACCATTAGTCAACACTTACACCAAGAAAAGTTTTTCTCCTACTATGCAGTCAAGCACTGGACTAGTCTCTCAGATGCAACAGTCTTGGTCAAGGCCATACCCAGAGGGGGGGTTAGGGGGGTTTGAACCCCTCCCAAATTGTTTTTTCGATTTGTAAAAACATAACAAAAGTGGATATAAACAAATTTTTGTATGCGTTTTTGAGTTATTTTTTTGTGTAAAACCCCTCCCCCCCAAAAATCTTTGAGTAAAACCCCTCCAAAAAAAAAATCCTGGGTACCACTTTGGTCTTAGTACCCAATGATGAAGCTTTCATGAAGCTACTAGATGTCAAATGGAACCAAGGCCATACCCAGGATTTTTTTGGAGGGGGTTTTACTTAAAGATTTTTTTTGAGGGGGAGGGTGTACACAAAAAACCCTAAAAAACACATACAAAATTTGTTTATATCCATTTTTGTTACGTTTCTACAAGTCAAACCTCTGGGTACAGCCTTGAATGGAACTGTGCTCCTTCAAAGTCCCAGTGGGATGAATTTGATGTTTTATCAACCAAATCATCAACTATGTTGCAATCCACAGATCAAGAAGGATCTTATATTGCTCCAAAATGCTAATTAAAGTAATAAGTTAACTTTTGAGACCCCATTAAGGGCTTAAATGGAATTTGCCTTTGAAGTGATTATTGAATTTGGAAAGAGCATAAGAAGGCATCAAATAATGTATTTTACTATCTTCTTAGATAGATTATTGAATTTGTATACATTTACCAAGTAAAGATCAGTCTACACCCCCCTCTTTCTCTTGTAATGTGCAAATATATAGTCCATATTGTTTAGACTCCATGTCCAAAAGACTTCTGAAAACCCTAAACAAAAAGCTCACCCCTAAAATACCTATTTTAGTGGCAAAATTTGTTGAGTAGTCATGGAGAATTGGTCATCAGTGCAGTCTATTCTTCTTGTGAAGAGGTCTAATACCTAAAGAGCAGTATCATTAAATCCCTATTCAATGTTTTTTATATATTAAAGTTGCTATAATGACAAAGTGCACCCCTCCCCCTCATTAATGAGGGCAGAATACAAATAGACCAAGGTTTATTTATTATCCTAGAAAGTAGTTGATTTAGGTGTTTGCAACTTTCAGGAATGAATCCAGGGCCTAAACTACACCCTTAGAAGGTATTGTCAAGATGCTATATCTACCTTTTCATTATTTTTAGTGCTTAGGAGATATCATTGATGACAATTTGACCTATCTATGTTTTGAAAAAAAATTACCTTGATTTTGGGTTTTTAGTCTCTTTTTCATTGGACTTAGTTTCCCAAAAAGTAATACCTATCATTTTGGCAGGATTTTAAGCTGTATAAGGTAAAATGTTCATTTTACAAAATCTTTATCAAGGGCCAAATTTTAATTTCAGGGTAAAAAAAAACAGAGGAAAAATGCAAAATAGGTAAAAAATAAAATAAAAAATAAGTAAAAATGGTTAAAATTCAGTAAAAATATGGATTGTAAATTAAATAGGTCATAAAAAAAACAAGAAAAAAGCCTGTATATACAAAACATAGGGAACACTTGTACAAGTATTAGAAAAAGAGAAACTACCCAGATGCTTAGTTGTTTCTTGTCAGTAGTGTAGAGGACAGTATCTGAAGGTAAAGCAGCCATTGGGGTGGCAAGACAGGAAAATGTTAAGAAACAACTCAAAGTGAGCAGAATCTGGATGAGGATCGTCACTTTGGGAAAATGATTTCTCTGCAAGGGTGTGTTATCTGATGCTGCACGCACACCATCAAGTATCATTTTTTACTTTAGGAGGATAATCAATATGATTTTCACAATCTTTTTTCATTTTTTTTCTTTTTTTCTCTTTTCCTCTTTTCCTCTTTTCTTTTGTTTTCATAGTATCATTGAAAATTCCAGAAACCTACAAGTTCAAAAATCTTTTTTGATATATATATATATATATATATATATATATATATATATATATATATATATATATATATATATATATATATATATATATATATATATATATATATATATATATATATATATATATATATATATATATATATATTATATATATATATATATATATATATATATATATATATATATATATATATAATATATATATATATATATATATATATATATATATATATATATATATATATATATATATATATATATATATATATATATATATATATATATATATATATATTATATATATATATATATATATATATATATTATATATATATATATATATATATATATATATATATATATATATATATATATATATATATATATATATATATATATAATATATATATATATATATATATATATATATATATATATATATATATTATATATATATATATATATATATATATATATATATATATATATATATATATATATATATATATATATATAATATATATATATATATATATATATATATATAATGTTACATTTCTACTTACTTTTAATTTCTCTCAGCAGGCTCCTTTTTCCTCAATAAAAATTTTCAAACTGAGGAGATTCACCTAATCACCTTGGGTGGCTTTTGTTTTGATTCCAATAGATTCCCAATCATCTCAAATCCAAGTGTCATTATAGCTTCATTTTTAGTTGGTAAGGTTTGATGCACAGAAAGCTGATTTTCTCGACCTTTAGATGCCGGAAGTGAAGTGTCTGTTTATGAAAATAGGTGACTGCTTGTCTGTCTCTGAGACGGACAAGCAAAATTGTAAATTGTAAAACAGACAAGCAAAAATTTTAAATTGTCATATGATTACAATAATTTTTTTCCCTGAATTCATGGAAAATAAAAAAAGTTTTGTTTACTATAAATCATGACTTTTTACTAGATTTTACTAGATTTCGGGAAATTTACTAGATCCTCTAAATTTACTAGATTTTTTTTTTTACTAGATCTAGTAAAATCCTACTGACGGTGGCAACCCTGATGCCATTGAGTATGCTCATAAAGCTGGTCATTAAATTTCTATAGCAGGTTGCAACAACTGATAAGTCACCAACAAATTTCTGTCTGTTATTAAATTCCTTAGCAAGGCTGTTTTTCATGATAGAAAAAGGAGAGGACCTAGGAGGGTACCTTGGGGTTGACCATTGTGGAAAGGGAGGGGATTGATATACTTATTTTGATATTTGACTGATTGCAGTTTATTTGATAAGAATGAGGCAACCATTTTCACCAGGAAAAGTGGATTTTTAATTCAGTGACAAGTTTCTCAGCTAATATATTGTAATTAATAAGATCATATGCTTTTTGAAGGCCAGTGGAAATTAAATTTAGCCTGGAATTATGCTTTTCAAGAATTTTCCAATTGAAGTCAATAAAAAAAAATAATGGGAAGTAAAAGGGAATTGGAGGTTTTTAAATTGTGTCAGGTCAGTAAGAGGTATAATTTTTTACTTTAGCCAATCTGCAAGGAATCTTTCAAATAATTTCAGGGGCAAATTTGCTTCCTCTCCTTAAAAAGTTAAGGAAATGGTGTCACTGCAGTATTAACACTGTTAGCTGCAGTTTATCTATTGTAGGATGTGTCTCAAATACAAGTTTTGGTAAAGTGAGAAATCTGTTTGTTCTTTTAATTAACATTCAATAAAAAAAGAAAGATGGTAATTAGTATAGGAGTCTTCAGTGTTCTTTGGAACCACCAAGGTCGTAGGGCTTTTTGAAGCCTGATATTCATACTGGCTCATTTGCAACATAGTTAATCAAGTCATGAAGAAAAGCTTCGATACCATTGTGTATCATGGATCATAGATAAGTTTTGTGCCATAGATGTACTGTTAGCCCACTATGACAAACAATTCACTTCAGCATCAAGCCACTTGAGGCCAACACAGTCACAGCTATGCATGCTTCCCTTCTCCATTGAGATAGATAAAAAAAAGGCCAGATTGTACAGAATTTTGCACGTGTTACCCATTTTTTCAGTCATGCTAACTTTTTTAATTTAGATTCATCCTTTTAATTTCAAGAATTGGGCTTGCTGCTTTTGTATAGTTCTTTTGTATATTTGTGACAAAATGATGCTAGAAATCATGCTGTGATTTTATTAAAATCTTGATTGTAATTCAAAATCAAGATTCAAAACCAAGATTGTAATTCAAATCAAGATTTCAAGATCACCATGACTCCAGAATAATGCCAAATTTGTAGAATTTCATCTCTATTTCTTTTTTCTTTGTCTGTTTTTCATGTTGTCAAGAGACTCAGTGTACAAATATTACTTATCCTTAGTATGTGTGTTGCAGATTTGACCTTTCAGCTTACAAGGGTTAGTATTATGATTTGGGCTAGGCCTTTGACGCCATTGCCTACTGTTTATTTTAATCAGCATGCGAAATTGTATGTGTGTGCTGCAATTTGTGAAACCAACAGGAGAAGAGTTTGAAGAAAGAATTTTATGTTTATAAAGTGGGTGTTAGATCTGTTCTCTTCTATATAGTTAAAACTTGTCCAGTGAAGGCACTTCATCTCCATGGCATGAAAGTTTTGAAGACCCACTTTTTAAGAAAAATCATAAGGATTCGGCTTTTGAAAGAATCTCCAATGCTTATGTGGTTCACATCTGCTGTAACATTGAGCGCACAGCCACAATTGTAAACAGAAAAGGCTGTGTTGACTTAGCCATTCCTGAGAAGACCCAATGACTGTATCATGACGTAAGTGACGTTAAAACAGTAATGCTAGGCCTAGAACGGCATGAAAAAAACTTTGTTGTAAGGATTCATAAAAAAAGAGCAAGATCTTCCCTTTAGCTGAAAACCCAAAGGCGAGCTGGACCAGAGACTTGGAAAAAGAGACTTGGCTAGAAGTCAGTCCATCAGCAAAGATACTTGGAATTGAATTATCAGTCAGAAGAAATTTCTGGTAAAATGCGTGGGGCAAGAAACTGCTCATGATTCAGCATCTTCTATGTGGTGATGACAGAGGCAGAAATCTTACATTGTTTCAGAGATCAACTTTTGTCAGCATGTATTGTGTATCACGAATACTCTATCTGGCCCCAGTAATGCTCCTCCCAGAACCTATAGCAAACAAAATCGAAATATATCTAATATGACATTAATAATGTATAATAATATTTCTAACATATTTTTTATATTAATGTTCAACTTGTCTTTATTTCATTAAAAATATATTATGCATTACCTTGTTTTGTGTTCATTATTTTTAGAGTATGCTAGCCTATCAAACGTTTAGAATGTCTATTAAAAAATCGGAGATGTAAGAAAAGGAATTTTCATGCATCATATGTCGAAAAGATAGGTTAACAGCGACAAAATCTAAGTATCAGAATGAACAAATTTTTTATCAACATCTTTTGTCGGATAGGTCGGATAAAATTGATAATATCTAAGTATCAGAGCGAATAAATTCTTTATCAACATCCTTTACTGGATATGTCGGTTAACATTATCAAAATCTGTGTCAGATACATAGGATAACATTGAAAAAATCTAAGTATCAGATTAAATAAATTTTTTATCAACATCTTTTGTCTGATACGTAGGATAACATTGTCAAAATCTAAGTATCAGAATTAAGAAATTCTTTATCAACTTCTTTTGTCGGATACATGAGATAACATTCACAAAATCTGAGCATCAGAGTGAATAAATTGCGTATCATCCTCGTTTGTCAGACACGCTTGATAAAATTGAGAAAATCTAAATATCAGAGTGAATAAATTCTTTATCAACGTCTTTTGACAGATACGTTTGATAACACTGGCAAAATCTAAGTATCAGAGTGAATAAATTCTTTATTAACATTCTTTATCGATATCATTTGTCGGATACGTCGGATAACATTGACAAAATCTATGCATTAGAAGGAATAAAGTCTTTATGATCATCTTTTGTCGGATACGTCGGATAAAATTGAGGAAAATATAAGCATAATATTGAATAAATTCTTTATCAACATCCTTTGCTGGATGCGTCGGATAACATTAGCAAAATCTAAGTATCAGAGTGATTGAATTCTATATCAACACCTTTTGTCGGATACACAGGATAATATCGACTAAATCTAAGCATCAGAGTGAATAAATGTTTTCTATCAACATCTTCGTCAGTTACATCGGATAAAATTGACAAAATCTAAGTATAAGATTGAGTAAATTCTGTATCAACATCTTTTGTCAAATACGTCGGATAACATTGTCCAATTCTAAGTATGAGAGTGAATAGATTCTTTATCAACTTCTTTTGTCGAATACATCAGAGAACATTCAAAAAATCTAAGTATCAGATTGAATAAATTTTATATCATCGTCTTTTGTCAGATATGCTTGATAAAATTGAGAAAATCTAAGTATCAGAGTGAATAAATTCTTTATTAACGTTCTTTATCGACATCATTTGTCCAATACGTCAGATAACATTGACAAAATCTGTGTATTAGAATGAATAAATCCTTTATCAAGATCTTTTTGTCGGATACGTCAGATAAAATTGAGAAAATCTATGTATCCAAGTTAATAAATTCTTCATCAACATCCTTTGCTGGATGCGTCGGATAACATTAGCAAAATCTAAGTATCAGAGTGATTGAATTCTATATCAACACCTTTTGTCGGATACACAGGATAATATCGACAAAATCTAATTATCAGAGTGAATAAATGTTTTATAAACATCCTTTGTCAGATACATCGGATCAAATTGACAAAATCTAAGTATCAGAGTGAATAAATTTTTTTTGACATCTTTTACGATAGATTGGATAAAACTGATAAAATTTAAGTATCAGATTGAATAAATTCTATATCAACATCTTTTGTCGGATATGTCAGATAAAATTAACAAAATCTAAGTATCAGATTGAATAAATTCTTTATCAACGTCTTTTATCGGATACATCGGATAACATTCGCAAAATCTAAGTATCAGACCCAATAAATTCTTCATCATCGTCTTTTGTCAGATACGGTTGATGAAATTGAGAAAATCTAAGTATCAGAGTGAACATATTCTTTATCAATGTCTTTTGACGGATACATTTGATAACGTTGACAAAATCTAAGTATCAGATTGAATAAATGTTTTCTATCAACATCTTTGTCAGTTACATCGGATAAAATTGACAAAATCTAAGTATCAGATTGAATAAATTCTTTGTCAACATCTATTGTCGGATACGTCGGATAACATTGTCAAAATCTAAGTATCAAAGTGAATAAACTCTATCAACTTCTTTTGTCGGATACTCCAGATAACATTAACAAAATCTAAGTATCAGATTGAACAAAATCTTTATCATCGTCTTTAGTCAGGTATGCTTGATAAAATTGAGAAAATTTAAGTATCAGAGTAAATAGATTCTTTATCAATGTCTTTTGACAGATACTTTTGATAACAGTGACAAAATCTAAGTATCAGAGTGAATAAATTCCTTATTAACAATCTTTATCGACATTATTTGTCAGATACATCGGATAACGTTGACAAAATCAATGTATTAGAATGAATAAATCCTTTATCAACATCTTTTGTCGGATACGTCGGATAAAATTGACAAAATCTATGTATCAGAGTGAATAAATTCTTTATCAACATCCTTTGCTGGATACGTCGGATAAAATTATCAAAATCGAAGTATCAGAGTGATTAAATTCTATATCAACACCCTTTGTCGGATACAAAGGATAACATTGACAAAATCTAAGTATCAGAGTGAATACATTTTTTTTATCAACATCCTTTGTCAGATTAACATAGGTTAACAGTGACAAAATCTAAGTATCAGAGTGAATAAATTCCTTATTAACAATCTTTATCGACATCATTTGTCAGATACATCGGATAACATTGACAAAATCTATGTATTAGAATGAATAAATCCTTTATCAACATCTTTTGTCGTATACGTCGGATAAAATTGACAAAATCTAAGTATCAGAGTGATTAAATTCTATATCAACATCCTTTGTCTAAATCTAAGTATCAGAGTGAATGCATTTTTTTATCAACATCCTTTGTCAGATACATCGGATAAAATAGACAAAATCTAAGTATCAGAGTAAATAAATTTTTTTTTTCAATATTTTGTTAGATACATCGGATAAAATCGACAAAATCTAAGTATCAGATTGAGTAAAGTCTTCATCATCATCTTTTGTCAGATACATCCGATAAAATTCACAAAATCGAAGTATCAGACCCAATAAATTCTTCATCATCGTCTTCGTCAGATACGCTTGATAAAATTGAGAAAATTTAAGCATCAGAGTGAACAAATTCTTTATCAATGTCTTTTGACGGATACGTTTGATAACATTGACAAAATCTAAGTATCAGAGTGAACACATTCTATATTAACATTCTTTATCGACATTAGTTGTCGCATACGTTGGATAACATTGACAAAATCTATCTATTAGAATGAATAAATTCTTTATCAACATCTATTGTCAGATACATCGGATGAAATTGACAAAATATAAGTATTAGATTGAATAAATTCTTTGTCAACATCCTTTATCGGATACATTGGATAACATTGACAAAATCTAAGTATCAGAGTGAATAATTTTTTATCATCATCTGTTTTGTCAGATACATCGGATAAAACTGATAAAATCTAAGTATCATATTGAATAAATTCTTTATCGGCATCCTTTGCTGTATACGTCAGATAACATTGACAAAATCGAAGTATCAGAGTGTATCAGAGTGATTAATTTCTTTATCAATATCTATTGACGGATACATAGGATGGCATTGAGAAATCAAAGTATCAGAGTGAATACATTTTTTATCAACATCTTTGCCAGATACATCGTATAAATTTGACAAAATATAAGTACCAGAGTGAATAAATTCTATATAAACATCCTTTCTCGGATATATAGGATAACATTGACACAATCTAAGTATCAGAGTAAATAAATTCTTTACCAATGTCCTTTGTCAGACACGTTTGTTAACACTGCCAAAATCTAAGTATCAATGAATAAATTCTTTATCGACATTCTTTATCAACGTCATATGTCGGTTACATAGGTTAACATTGACAAAATCTGAGTATCAGAATGAATAAATTCATTATGAACATCTTTTATCGCATATGTTGGATAAAATTGACAAAATCTAAGTATCAGAGTGAATAAATTCTTTATCAACATCCATTACCAGATACATCGGTTATCATTATCAAAATATAGGTATCAGAGTGATTTAAATTCTTTATCAATAACTATTGTCGGATACATAGAATAACATTGACAGAATCTAAGTATCAGAGTGAATAATTTTTTTTCTGTCAACATCTTTGTCAGATACATCGGATAAAATTGACAAAATCTAAGTATCAGATTTAATAAATTCTTTATCAACATATTTTGTCACAAACATGATGATAACATCGTCAAAATATAAGTATCAGAGTGAATACATTCTTTATCAACTTCTTTTGTTTGACACATTGGATAACATTCACAAAATCTAAGTATCAGTTCGAATAAATTCGTTATCGTCGTCTTTTGTCAGATACGCTTGATAAAATTTAGAAAATCTAAGTATCAGAGTGAATAAATTCTTTATCAATGTCTTTTGACAGATATGTTTAATAACATTAACAAAATCTAAGTATCAGAGTTAATACATTCTTTATTAACGTTTTTTTATCGAAATCATTTGTCGGTTACGTCGGATAAAATTGACAAAATCTATGTATTAGAATGAATAAATTCTTTATCAACATCTTTTATCGCATACGTCGGATAAAATTGATAAAATCTAAGCATCAGAGTGGATAAATTCGTTATCAACATCCTTTGCTGCATACGTCGGATAACATTATCAAAATCTAAGTATCAGAGTGATTAAATTCTATATCAACATCCTTTGTCGGATACATAGGATAACATTGACAAAATCTAAGTATCAGAGTGGATAAATTCGTTATCAACATCCTTTGCTGCATACGTCGGATAACATTATCAAAATCTAAGTATCAGAATTATTAAATTCTATATCAACATCCTTTGTCGGATACATAGGATAACATTGACAAAATCTAAGTATCAGAGTGAATACATTTTTATCAACGTCTTTATCGAATACATGAGACAACATTCATAAAATCTAGCGGGTGTGCTGCCATCTATAACCAGTCTAACCTAAATTCAACGTAACGATGCATAAAGTCAAAATTAATAAAACTTAGATTTTATGAATGTTGTCTGATGTATCCGATAAAGACGTTGATAATAAATTTGTTCACTCTGATAATTAGATTTTGTCAATTTTATCCGATGTATCTGACAAAATATGTTAATAAAAAATTTATTCACTCTGACACTTAAATTTTGTCAATGTTATCCTATCTTTTTTTTAAATATGATATTGGTGGTTATCCTTCTAATGTAAGAAAATTACTGATTCAATACACATAATAAAATAGGTAGTCTCGATAAGTAGCCATAGAGTACCACTGGTATTGTCGCATACTGTCGATGGACAGCCATAGGGTGCCATTGCTACAGCCGCATACATATTTTATGTCATTTTAAGATACGTAAAAAACAATTTGAATAATTTTCTGTCCAAAAAAATTCAGTCCAAAAAAAGTGCTACTACAAACATTATTTTTCTAATAGTAAAAGTCACGCCTAACATATCTATATCATTCTCATTTTGAATTTGGAAAATATTAAATATAAATTTTTTATGTTTTAAGTATGTTTCATGTTATTCTAAGACATGTAAAAAAAAGTTGAAAAATTACCATATTGAAAAAAAAGTTCAAAAAAGCTAAAAAAAAACTTCAAAAAAATATATAAAAATGGGGAGAGGGGCCAAAAAGTTGGAGGGAAGGGGGTATTTGGAGGTTGGGGAGAGGGGGCCCTTGGAGGTTGAGGTCCTTGGTGGTTAAGGTCATTGGTGGTTGCGGTCCTTGATGGTTCAAATCCATAACCATCTCACTAGATGACTTCTAATGATTTATAAGGATTGTTCTGAATTTCTTTATTAAAATTCTTTTCTTGGCATCCACAACTTTATTAGTTAGAACTTGATAAAAAATGTTCATAAGAAATTTATTCACTCTGACACTTAAATTTTGCCAATGTTATCCTATGTCAATGTTATCCTATTTTTTTAAAATATGATATCGGTGGTTATCCTTCCAATGTAAGAAAATTACTGATTTAATACACATAATAAACTAGGTAGTCTCGATAAGTAACCATAGAGTACCACTGGTATAGTCGCATAGTGTCGATGGGCAGCCAGAGTACCGTTGGTACAGCCGCATGCAAATTTCATGTCATTTTAAGATACGTAAAAAAAGTTGAATAATTTTCTGTCCAAAAAAATTCAGTCCAAAAAAGTGCTACTACAAACATTATTTTTCTAATAGTAAAAGTCACGCCTAACATATCTATATCATTCTTATTTTGGATTTGGAAAATATTAGATGTGAATTTTTTATGTATTAAGTATGTTTCATGTTATTCTATGAAATATAAAAAAAAGTTGAAAAAATTATCATATTGAAAAAAAGCTAAAAAAAAACTTCAAAAAAATATATATAAAAAATAAGGGAGGGAGGGGCCAAAAAGCTGGAGGGAGGGGGCAATTTGGAGGTTGAGGAGAGGGGGCCCTTGGAGGTTGAGGTCCTTGGTGGTTAGGGTCATTGGGGGTTGCGGTCCTTGATGGTTCAAATCCATAACCATCTCACTAGTTGACTTCTAAAGATTTCTAAGGATTGTTCTGAATTTCTTTATTAAAATTCTTTTCTTGGCATCCACAACTTTATTAATTTCAACTTTTTAGTATACTTCATTGCTAAAGAATATTACACATTACCCCCATCCCTCATTATGTAGTTTTCATCATAGCGACCCCAGCCGAGAAGTGAAAGTTAGGTCAATTCACGTGATCTATTCTTAGCGCCTACGATTCTATTAGTTTCAACTTTTTAGCATTCTCCAACTCTAAAGCATATTTATATGGGCAACACTGTTCAATTGGTACATGTGTATTGTACAGAACACAGCAAAGAAGTAAAGCTTAGTTAAGTCGCAAGGTCATCTTGGCTCATCTCAACTTTTTAGCACTCCATTGGTAAAGAACATTATACATTGCCCCGATTACAGTCCTCTGTTTCATCCTATTAATCAAATCACCAATTAAGATCATACAGTCATTTAACCCTTTTACAACTCTCATTCCATCCAAATGAAATAATATTCGCATTATTCCCATCTTGGCTTCATACCTATATTCTTCGTAATGATAAAAGATATAAAAATTCTGACTGTACCATTCGTTTCATCGTTCTGAATTTACCCGCGAGGCATTCCTAACCAAACCTGTCTTTGTAGCGTTCGTAGAAACATCTTTGATTGGTCCAGAAATGGGACTCGTCCGTGAATATCCAGTTCCAAATATAACGTGTCTGGTCGCTTTATAGGATCTAGTTCTGGACTGGTCTTGTCGGCCTCGGACTGAATACGGTGTTTGACAGGCTTTTACCATGGACATTAAATCTGTCTTTTTATTCCCTAATATTATATCCGTCTTTGTAGTGTATAATATAACGTGTTTGCTAGCTTTATACGATTTAGCCTGGGACTGCGTAATAGGTTACTATTTTTTTTTTAAATGTTTAAAATGTTTTCTTTTTATTTTCTATTTTATTCGTGCCACATAGAGGAGAGGAGGTGGGATAAAAACAAATTGACTGCATCATCAAGCAAGTGATTCTAGCTGCTCTTTTGCCAGTGCTTCTAGCTGACCTAGTATAATAGTATTTTGTAGAGTTTTGAAAAACTATATGTATCCTGGACAGTAGCCCATGCTTTAATTTCTCAAAACATCAACAAACAAAATATCACTATAATAATAATCAAGATGATCTCAAATTTTATTAGTTTTGAAACAAAACTAGTATCTATTGCAAAAGAGCTTTGATATGAGGGACTACAAAGTTAATTCACATAAACCCGCACCAATTTTCTTTGTAAATTTAGTACCTCTTTGGGTCAGATTTTTTTGCTTAAAATTGTTCACGTTTATTTATTAGATATAGACCTTTTAAAAAAAAGCTGTAACGTCAAATATCGTAATTTATTTTGTTATTCAGAATGCCAGATGACATTGAACCACTGCTTGATACCAATGAAAACTTTCAGCCAGAACAGGACAACGGTGGAGATGATTATCTTTTAAACGCTGTTGATGATGACAATGATTTGTCTAATACGCCATGCTGTAATCCATCCCACCTTTGCCACCGTCTCATTGGACTTATTCTGATGTGTTTACTTGGATTTGGTGAGAGCATTTATGCATTCATAGTAGTGGGGGCATTTAAGGTTCTATGACACCCATACAAGCTACTCCTTTCTTCCAATAGTTTAACAGTGCAAGAAGAAGGTTTAACGGTGCATCCCTTTTTCCTTGACCAGGTGCCGCAATTTTGTTTCAGTATTGGCAATATTCCAGGAAGTCCAGTATTTTTGTATGATTAATGGGAGTGGGGTCAGGATAATATACAACTACTAATAAATAGTTACTAGCCCATCTATTAAAGGGAACACACCCTTGCGCTTTAAATAGGTTCATAGGAAATTAACATGGGATTTTAAATGGTCAGATAGGGAAATTAACAGAGGATTCCTGAGGGACCACTCTGTCGTCACCACACACCATCGCCTTTAAACGGTCAGATAGAATTTTAAAGTCATCCATACCAGTTTCCCATATAATTCCCGTGACAGCCCTTTGGCGTCACTACACACCCTTGTGCTTTAAATAGGTCCTTGGAAAAATAGAAGTCCCCAATATAGGTCTCTATTGATTTCCTTTGACACTCCCAGGTATTCCCGTTAGCAAGCGTCATTGTTTTTATCGAAAAATAGAAGCTCCAATATAGGTCAATACAAGTTGATTCCTAACGTGCTGCTCCCACCTATCGTTTCTGATGATTAATTAAAAAAACTGTCCGAAAAATAAGTTTTTCAAAGAAAAGTAAAGGCCATTTTAAACTTAAGCTCGGGAGATACAAATACCTGTTAAAATTCAAACTCAAAACGACCAGAAATTACTATTAAAGAATAAATGAAACCCAAAACGAACAGAAACTAAACAAACAATAATAGCAAAAAACATACAACAAGTAATAATATAAATGAATAAATAGATCTTACAGCGAGTAATGTTTAGATTGAATATGAAAATCAAGCTTAAAACGAAAACAAATATTTTGCTATTAAAGTATAAATGAAACTTAAAACGATCAGAAATTAAATAACAATCAATGCGAACAAACATACAATATATATTAATGTAAATGAATAAATAAATCTTAAAACGAGTGAAACTTAAATTGAATATGCAAATCAACTTTGAATCGAATAAAAATAACTACAAACAAGAGTTTGGGTATCGCCTCACTGCAGAAGCCTAAAACCTACTGCGTCATTGGCGCTTTACTGAAAACAATTCTTTCATTAATTAAGATTTTAGGGAATAAATATCAGCATATGTATATTAAATTGACAGTGCACATTTTTTTTCAGTAAACTCATTTGAATTTTTTTGCAGTAAAGTACAAATTATATTCTGGCTTTTAGAAAGCATAGGGGTTTTGAACCCTACTCATATTAATTTATGCTCGTTTTGAGTTGGATTCTAATATTTATTTTAATATTTATTCGTTTTGGGTTTCATTTATTTATTGATACTGATTTGGGATAGTTGTATGCTTGGTAGATTATATGATAGTCCGGACGCCAGGTGTTGAAAGTGTGAATCATACCACGACGGCTAGGGCTGCTACGAGAATTAGCCTACCCTCCACCCTCTAAATTGACCTTGTGGATTCAAAAATACCAATGGCACTTGCTTGCGAGTAGTGGAACACTCCGAAACTTGACATTTTATTGTATTTTGGTGTTTCATGCAAGAAAATGCATGTTCCACAAAGTTTGACGTGCAGTTTTCCGCTCAAATAAAAATGCCTAGAAGCCATAGAGTGTTTTCATAACAAACCAACACGATTAGTTAGAAAAAATGGCAGAGTTAAAAAATATGGCAAAACTATATGAGTCTTGAACAGTCTTGGAAAGTATAAACAAAATCAAATTGAATATTAGATATATAATGATATTAATTGTTGAAAGATCCATCAGTTCAAGATTTTTTTTCACTGTAATTTTATTTTCATTTTCAATGCTGTAAGAACTGGAAAATAATAAATTTGTAATGTACGAGTAATTCGTTTTCAGTGAAGCACCAATGACGCAGAAGGCTTTAGATTTTTACAGTTAAAGAAGGGGGTAGTATCCAAATTTTGGTTGTAGTGAAACTATATTTGTCTTGACTAATCTTGAAAAGAACTAATAAGTTAAACTGAATATTTGATGCATAATGATATTAATTGCTAAAAGCTCATCAGTTCAAAATTTTACTGTAATTTTAATATTTATTTTCAATATTAAGTACAAAAAAAAACATTTGTAATATAATTCGTTTTCAGTAAAGCGCCAATGACGCAGTAGGTTTTAGGCTTCTGCAGTGAGGCGATACTCAAACTCTTGTTTGTAGTTATTTTTATTCGATTCAAACTTGATTTGCATATTCAATTTAAGTTTCACTCGTTTTAAGATTTATTTATTCATTTACATTAATATATATTGTATGTTTGTTCGCATTGATTGTTATTTAATTTCTGATCGTTTTAAGTTTCATTTAAACTTTAATAACAAAATATTTGTTTTCCTTTTAAGCTTGATTTTCATATTCAATCTAAACATTACTCGCTTTAAGATCTATTTATTCATTTATATTATAACTTGTTGTATGTTTTTTGCTATGATTGTTTGTTTAATTTCTGTTCGTTTTGGGTTTCATTTATTCTTTAATAGCGCTTTAATTTCTGGTCGTTTTGAGTTTGAATTTTAACAGGTATTTTTATCTCCTGAGCTTAAGTTTAAAATGGCCTTTACTTTTCTTTGAAAAACTTATTTTTCGGACAGTTTTTTTAATTAATTTTTGTTCGTTTTTGATTGCAAAAAGTTTCAAGTTTTTATGGCACGGGGGGGGGGGTGCTTACTGTCCGATTATTCTTGACTTAAAAAAACGGATCTAGAACTTTCAACTTAAATCGAATGAGGCTTTTTTCTAAGTCTATACGATTACCTCTTTGATAAAAACCTTATATATGAACAATAGATAGCTTGGATAACTTGTGGACAGCGATTGAAAACAATGAATGGATTGAAAAATAGCTCCAATAAGGGGGTTTAGACCATTTCACTTGCTGACACAAAGGGATCACGACTGTTTGGAATTGACCTTAATAGGATTTTGTGTGCCAAAGCAATTTTACATCTATCTCAGAGTATGTATTTTAACCTTATAATTGGATAATTATAATAGATTTCCTATGTGTTCTTCCGATACAAAACCCCTTCCCATAAGTTAAAAACCCCCTTTAATATGTTATGCCCCAGGGCATAACTTACAACGCCTACCCCCGGGCCCTGGTGGGCTGTGTCGACACTGGAGTTTTTTGTTATCAGAACTTTGAACTATTTTAACAAAATGTCTATCTCAAAATTTTTACCTGATGCATTTAGGGCGTGGAGGAGGGGGGGGGGGGCTAGTCACCCTCCAATCTCTTTTGACTCTTAAAAAGTGAACAAGAACTTTCAATTTTCAGTCAAATGAGACCTCTCCAAAGTTTATAAAAGCATCCCTTCCATAAGAAATAATGGGAAGGATTCGGAGAATCCTTAAATTACAACTCTTGCCCTGAGGGCTGTGGGGGAGTTGTCATCCTCCAAGACCTAATTTCCAGAACTTAAAACTACGTTTAATAAAATGGCTGTCTCAAAATTTTGATTGGATGTGTTTGGGGGAAAGGTGGGCGTGAGAGGGGGGTTAGTTGCCCTCAAATCACTTTCGACTATTAAAATGGGCACTAGCCCTTTGAATTTCCAATTGAATGAGCTTTTTTTGAAGTTTCTACGGCACCGCCTTTTTTAATAACCTTATATGCCCCCAGGGCATAACTTAAAACCCTTGCCCTGAGGGTTGTGGGGGATTTTCCTCCTCAAAAATATATTTTATATCTGGAAATCAACTATGCTGAACGAAATGGCTATCTCAAAATTTTGATTGGATGTGATTGGGGGAATGATGGGCGTGGAGGGGGGGGGGCTAGTTTCCCTCCAATCACTTTCTACTATTAAAAACGGCACTATCCCTTTGAATTTCCAATTTAATGAGCCTTTTTTGAAGTTTCTACGACAACGCCTTCTATAAAAACCTTATATGCCCCCAGGTCATATTTTAAAACCTTTGCCCTGAAGGTTGTGGGGGAGTGTCCTCCTCAAAAACATATTTTCTATCTGGAAATCAACTACGCTGAACAAAATGGCTATCTCAAAATTTTGATTGGATGTGTTTGGGGAAATGATGGGCGGTTGAGGGGGGGGGGGGGCTAGTTGCACTCCAATCACTTTTGACTATTAAAAAGGGCAATAGCCCTTTAATTTCCAATCGAATGAGCCTGTTGTGAAGTTTCTACGACACCGCCTTCTATAAAAACCTTATATGCCCCCAGGGCATAACTTAAAACCCTTGCCCTGAGGGTTGTGGGGGAGTGTCCTCCTCAAAAATATATTTTCTATTTGGAAATCAACTACGCTGAACAAAATGGCTATCTGAAAACTTTGATTGGATGTGTTTGGGGAAATGATGGGCGTGGGCGGAAGGGGGCTAGTTACACTCCAATCACTTTCGACTATTAAAAAGGGCACTAGCTCTTTAATCTCCAATCGAATGAGCCTGTTTTGAAGTTTCTACGACAACGCCTTCTATAAAAACCTTATATGCCCCCAGGGCATAACTTAAAACCCTTGCCATGAGGGTTGTGGGGGAGTGTCCTCCTCAAAGATATAGTTTCTATCTGGAAATCAACTACGCTGAACAAAATGGCTATCTGAAAATTTTGATTGGATGTGTTTTGGGAAATGATGGGCGTGGGGGGGGAGAGGAGGGGGGCTAGTTACACTCCAATCACTTTCTACTATTAAAAAGGGTGCTAGCCCTTTAATTTCCAATCGAATGAGCCTGTTTTGAAGTTTCTACGACAACGCCTTCTTTTAAAACCTTATATGCCCCCAGGGCATAACTTAAAACCCTTGCCCTGAGGGTTGTGGGGGAGTATCCTCCTCAAAAATATATTTTCTATCTGGAAATCATCTACGCTGAACAAAATGGCTATCTCAAAATTTGGATTGGATGTGTTTGGGGAAATGATGGGCGTTGGGGGGGGCTAGTTACACTCCAATCACTTTCGACTATTAAAAAGGGTACTAGCTCTTTAATTTCCAATCGAATGAGCCTGTTTTGAAGTTTCTACGACAACAACTTCTATAAAAACCTTATATGCCCCCAGGGCATAACTTAAAACCCTTGCCCTGAGGGTTATGGGGGAGTATCCTCCTCAAAAATATATTTTCTATCTGGAAATCAACTACGCCGAACAAAATGGCTATCTAAAAATTTGCATTGGATGTGTTCGGGGGAATGATGGGCGTGGGGGGGGGGGGGCTAGTTGCCCTCCAATCATTTTCGACTATTAAAAAGGGCACTAGAACTCTCGATTTCCAATCTAATGAGCCCCCTTTGAAGCTTCTACGATGGCCCCTTCCATATGAAGTGCCTCTGGGAAAAAAAATAATAAATAATAAAAATAATAAAACATTGGAGCCGTATGGCCTTTACTATAGGCAACGCTACAGCGTTGCTTCTGATTACCTATACATAGAAGAAGAAATCTAAAAGGACACAGTGTCTTATATATATATATATATATATATATATATATATATATATATATATATATATATATATATATATATATATATATATATATATATATATATATATATATATATATATATATATATATATTATATATATATATATATATATATATATATATATATATATATATATATATATATATATATATATATATATGTATATATATATATATATATACAAATTTTATTAATAAACAAATATACATACATTTTTAAGGTATTTCAACTTTAGGGCACCGAAACTTATATTATAGAGGTAGGAAAGAGTATTTTCAACTAGAAAGTTGTCCAATCGAGGATTGTCACCATAAATCGTGAGAAATTGACTGTAAGTACGTCCGCAACATCGGAAAATAAAATGTAATAGTGCATGAAAATCACAACTTTCCGTTGATAAATCCTGTACCTGCTTCCGATTTTGAATATTATATTTTCCACTTTGCTCAACATGTTGATTGTCAACATGTTGTATATGCTCCAGGAAATCCAAAGGTATGCAATAGGATTTATATTTGGACTTGTAGTGATCCATATTAAATACTTTGATTATTTGATTAGTGTTCATAGCGCGAAGTCTAACAAAACACTGCCTTCAGGGGTAATTCCCCAATAGGTTTCAATTAGTAAATAGATTATAAATGGGAATTAATGAAGTTCCCATTAGATGCGAGATTAATGCAACACTTTCCTCCAATAGCTCAGCAAAGGTACACTCTAAACACACTTTACCCGTCTGGACAATACTCATATCTTGAGTACCGGACAAATCCAGTTCAATGACACCATGAGTTTTCGCAAACATTTCTTCAGTTATACCTTTTTCGAATAATTGTGAATCTCGAGCTAGGGATTGCATTGTCAATTCATTTGTCCATGTTCTTGCAGCGCTAGCACTTTTTACAAAAGCCAATGCCAATTTTGAAGGAATTTTTACCATTGATAAAGGATGAATCAGTATAGATACGCGTACCCATAGCAATATGGCATTGATTCGTGAGTATATGAGGAACGAGCAATTTGATATTATTTCCAGCGGCTCTTAATTTTTCAATTGCCAAGGCAACATAACTCATAACTTGCTGTTTTCGTACATGAAGAAATGCCGACGTGAGAGAGCTTGCTACATCGGATGAAGTGCGAAGTACTTTTCGCAAAATAAAATTGGATGGTACAAGTTATAACTTTATATCAATCTTAACATTTGGAGGCAACCATTGAGGTATATTAAATATCTCATGAATATGTTTCCCAACTAAGTGTAAACCTTTAGTTGTCTCATCTCTAAGTATATTGCTAGTGTCAATGTCTCCTTTATATTCATAACCTAGTGCATGTCCTCTCAACAGCTTATAAGACATTAGAGTCATCAACATGAATTGTATATAAATTGCATGATTTGAATGATTATTGCTCGTGCTCACCAATGTTCCATTTATGTAGACATTTATTTGTCAAAATAAATTGTGTAGTACAAAATTTTCATAGGATAACCCATCGGCTGCACTTGGTTTGTTGTTGTTAGATTTTTTAGCAATAACATTTAAATCTATAAATGTCGAAGTCAAATCTATGAAATAATCTTCATTGGAATAAATTTGAAAATGAACATTTTCAGAGAGCGGTTGTTGCGCATAAAATTGTTCAAAATATTTGTGTTTTACACTGAAATCTACATTTTTGGCATTGAAAAGGTTTAGAGATGAGTTGACTGAAGGACGAGATATTTTATGTGGTAGATATGCCATTTTCTAGGAAAAGAAATCCTTTTTCCGTATTTTTACTTGGCTTTTTGATGCTTTACGCTTCTGGGCTGAGTTGAGACTGATGCGTAATGAGGTCTTTCGCACTCTTTTTAAACCTTTTCCGCTTCGTTCCAATCTTTTTCCAAGGGATCTTGCGCTGGTCCTGAGATTTTATGAAACACTTTCTTGAAAATCCTTCCCAAAGCCCCAATCATGTAGTGTAAAGGACGCAAAATCCGCGACAACCGGTGCAATATATTTTTTAGCCAGGGGTAGTGTAGAGCGAAATAGCTTTGCAAACCAATTACCGAGACCGTAACCGGACATTGACGAACGACCCCTGTAATAGTCAATTCCATAAGTCAATGTCCCTGGTAGATTATTTGATTCTATTTTTGTTCATTTTTGGTTTAATGGAGTTCTTTACTTTTTTCAAACTTATTTTGTACAAAAGGCAACCATTGAGACCATTTGGAGGCAACCATTGAGGTATATTAAATATCTCATGACTATGTTTCCCAAATAAATTTAAATCTTTAGTTGTCTCATCTCTAAGTATATTGCTAGTGTCAGTGTCTGTTTTATATCCATAACCTAGTGCATGTCCTCTCAACAGCTTATAAGACATTGGAGTCATCAACATGAATTTTGTATAATTGACATAATTTGAAAGATTATTGCTCGTGCTCACCAATGTTCCATTTATGTAGACACTTATTTGTCAAAATGAATTGTGTAGTACACATTTTTCATAGGATAACCCATCGGCTGCACTTGGTTTGTCGTTGTTAGATTTTTTAACAATAACTTTTAAATCTATAAATGTTGAAGTCAAATCTATGAAATAATTTTATTGGAATAAATTTGAAAATGAACATTTTCAGAGAGCGTTTGTTGCGGATAAAATTATTCTAAATGTTCGTGTTTTACACTGAAATCTACATTTTCCGCATTGAAAAGATTTAGAGATGAGTTGACTGAAGGACGAGATTCTTTATGTGGTAGATATGCCATTTTCTAGGAAAATAAATCCTTTTTCGATATTTTTACTTGGCTTTTTGATGATTTACGCTTCCGGGCTGAGTTGAGACTGATGAGTGATGAGGTCTTTCGCACTCTTTTTAAACCTTTTCCGCTTCGTTTCAATCTCTTGCCCAGGGATCGCGCGCTGGACCTGAGATTTTGTGATACTTTTTTGAAAATCCTTCCCAAAGCCCCAGTCATGTAGTGTAAATGACGCAAAATCCGCTACAACCGGTGCAATATATTTTTTAGCCAGGGGTAGTGCAGAGCGAAATAGCTTAGCAAACCAATTACCGAGACCGTAACCGGACATTGACGAACGACCCCTGTAATAGTCAATTCCATAACCCAACTGCCGTGGTCCAAGAGTAGCAGCATAGTAATCAATATCAGGACATACAAAATGAGTTCTATTACCCATCTCACTGAATGGGTCGAAAATGACATGTAATTACAGCCAAACCTTTTGTTATTGCTAGAGGGTCGCCCAATTCACTTCTTAATGTTAACTGACAGAGCTCCGAATACGAAGTATTGACTGGAATGTACTATAGGTACTTTATATTGTTGTGGTGAATATGGTCATTAGAGGTTTTTCGTTCAAGAAGACGTAGGAGGGGGACATTGGTATTACCGACTCTTGATCTGTCGACAAAGGATGCGTAAAGATGTTTACAACTGTCCGAGGAGAAAGCGGGTGGATACTCAGTGAAAATGACAAGATTCATGCCACTAGCGCTACCAGCACTTCAACCATTGATAATATTATGTTTAAAACCAAGAACATCTCTTAGATTATCGTTGAGAATAACCTTTTCATTGTCAATGGGTCAACTAATGTAGATCTTGCGCTCTTCCTTTGAATAGTTGAATTGAAAGGCACCATTTTTACGATATGAATTTTTTGTTGATAGCACGACACAAATCATTCATAGTCCCAAACTCCTTGTATGATAATGTGACGAAGGGATATTCAATGAACTGATCTTTTTAATTATTAATCAAAAAAACTTTTGCACAAAATGAGTTTTTCAAAAAAAAGTAAACAACTCCATTAAACCAAATATGAATAAAAAAAGAATCAAATAATCTACCAAGCATACAACTACCACAAATCAGTATCAATACATAAATGAAACCCAAAACAAACGGAAATTAAAATAGGTCAAACTCAAAACGAGCAGAAATTAATCTGAGTAGGGTTCTAAACCCTTTGCTGTCTAAAAACCGGAATATAATTTGTACTTTACTGAAACAATTCTTTAAAATGTTTTCACTTTTATAACTTTAAGAAATCAAAATTAATTAAGATTTTAAGAAATAAATATCAATATATGTATATTAAACTGAAAATGCTCATATTTTCAGTAAATTCGTTTGAATTTTTCAGTAAACTACAAACCATATTCTGGCTTTTAGAAAACACAGGGTTTAGAACCCTACTCAGCTTAATTTCTGCTCGTTCTGAGTTTGACTTATTTTAATTTCTGTTTGTTTGGGTTTCATTTATTTATTGATAGTGATTTGTGGTAGGTGTATGCTTGGTAGATTATTTGATTCTATTTTTGTTCTTGTTTGGTTTAATGGAGTTCTTTAATTTTTTTTAAACTTATTTTGTAAAAAAAGTTTTTTGATTAGTTTCTGTTCGTTTTATATTGACATAGTCTTGTTCAGGGAAAAAGACTGAGCCTCTTCTGAAGTTGAACAACCATTCCTTCCATAAAAATCTTTAATACCCCTGGGCATAACTTACAACCCTTGCCCCTAATCTCTGGGATTTGTTTCAACCCCAAAAGTATTTTTATATGATATTTAGACTATTTCGAATAGAATGACTATCTCAAAAATTCAGTTAGACGCATTTTGGGACAATATTACCTGTGTATAGGGGAAGAGAGGATAGCTGCCCTCTGATCTCTTTGAACGTTAAAAAGAGTACTAGAGTGTGTGATTACCAATCCAATGTACCACCTTTGAAGTTTATATGACCACACTTTCTATAAAAACTCTATATGTCCCCAGTGCATAACTTATAACCCTTGCCTTGAGGGCTGGGGGATTTGTTATCCTCAAAAACATAATTTCTAAACCTTTCTGATAGGCTTAACAAAATGGCTATCATCCTAAAAAACACTTACAACCCTTGCCCTGAATGTTATCCTCAAAGACATAATTTCCGGATCTTTCAACTACGTTGAACAAAATGTGTATCTCAAAATTTCGATTGGATGTGTTTTGGGAAATGCTGGGTGTGAGAAAGGGGTTAGTTGCCCTCCAATCACGCTCGACTATTAAAAAGGGCACTAGCCCTTTTCATTTCCAATCAGTGAGCTTTTGTTGAAGTTCCTTCAATAACGCTTTCAATAAAAACCTTATATGCCCCCAGGGCATAATTTACAACCCTTGCCCTGAGGGCTCTAAGGGAGTTATCATCATCAAAGGCCTAATATCCAAAAACTTTCAACTACGTTGAACAAAATGGATATTTCAAAATTTTGATTGCATGCGTTTGGGGGAGTGGTGGGCGTGAGAGGGGGGTTAGTTGCCCTCCAATTACTTTTAATTGTTAAAAAGGGCACTAGCCCTTTGAATTTCTAATAGAATCATTCCTTTTTCAAGTTTTACGACAACACTTCCAATAAAAACCTTATATGCCCCCGGGCATAACTTGCAACCTAATTATATAACTTAATTATATAAAGATGTAATTTCCGGATCTTGCAATTGCGTTGAACAAAATGGTTATCTCAAAATTTTGAATGGTTGTGTTTGGGGAAATGGTGGGCTTGGAAGGGGTGTTAGTTACCCTCCAATCACTTTTTACTATTAAATAAGGCACTAGCTATTTCAATTTCCAATCGAATGATTCATTTTTGAAGTTTTTATGACAATGCTTTCTGTAAAAACCATATATGCCCCCAGGGCATAACTTACAACCCTTGCTCTGAGGGCTGTAGGGGGTTGTCATGCTCAAAGACCTAGTTTCCAGAACTTTCAACTACGTTGAACAAAATGGATATCTCAAAATTTTGATTGGATGAGTTAGGGGAAAAGGTAGGTTTCAGAGGGGGGTTAGTTGCCGTCCAATCTTTTTGACTATTAAAAAGGGCACTAGCCCTTTGATTTTCCAATCGAATGAGCCTTTTTTGAAGTTTCTACGACAACGCCTTCTATAAAAACCTTATATGCCCCCAGGGCATAATTTACAACCCTTGCCCTGAAGAATATGGGGTAATTTCCTCCTAAAAAAAAATATATTTTCCATCTCGAAATCAACTACGCTGAACAAAATGGCTATCTCAGAATTTGGATTGGATGTGTTTGGGGAAATACTGGGCGTGGAAGGGATGTTAGTTGCCTTCCAATCACTTTTGACTATTAATAAACGGCACTAGCCATTCCAATTTTCAATCGAATGAGCCCTTTTCGAAGTGTCTATTACAACTCCTTCGATACGAAGTGCCCTGGTATGGAAAAATAAATAATACATTTTGCCAACATCGTTCTCTACTTAGGCAGCGCTATTGCGCTGCCTAAGTATTCCTCTCTTTGTCTGCAATCATTTCCTCTCTTTGTCTGCAATGGAACTGCATATGCATAGAGACTAAAAACACTTATTGCAATTAAAATATATTTGCAGGCTTTATTATTACGACGTGGTTGAATCTTGTCTAGAGTCAAAAGATCTGCTTGTAATAAATGCAGAGGGTAAAAGGCTTTAGTTTTTCGATAGTCACGACCTCTAATCCTATGATTTCGATGAAGAGTATAACTGGGTTCCTTTTGTGAATACTCTTTTGTTAGCTTCTTTTAATTCCAGTAACCTGAGCAAGTGTAGTGGGAGAACTTAGACTTCCTGGTTCTCCAATATTTTCATAAACACCTTTCAAAACTTCATCCATTTTGAACGCAATCGTAATGTGAAGTGCCCACTACCCTTTTGCGTACTAAACAATGTGGAAAGACGCGTTCCTTTTATACCCTTAACAGAGCCACTTGGTGTAATATCCAATGTTTTGTTTCGTGACATTTCTTCAAATTCCCTTAATCGTTTAAAAAAATGTTTATTTCCAATAAGACTTTTGGAAAAATTTGACGACTTTAAAAATTTATATAAATGACTATCAAAAGATTCGAGTCTTTTACGATTTGCAATTAAATCTGATAACAAATCAATTAAACTGTAACTTTTGCCCTGGATTATAACTTCATTCTTTTTCTCGTCAATTTATTCATTTTCAAGTCAAGAGTCTTTTACTTTGCTCACGATTGGATGGAGGCAAAATGTTTACAACACTTGTTAATAAATCTCCTTCTTTTTTCGGCTTTTTCAAAGTTTCAAAGCTTTCAGTACTTTCAGAAGGTTGGTCAATGACATTAACTTTGAGCGGTTTTTGCCGATAAGGTTTATGTTTGTTGACACGTCGAAGGACATTTTGTTGCAAGATAAATGTTTCATCATCGGTAATTGTTTCATTGTTAGTAAGTATATCAAGATTATCTTCAAAGTTCTCTTTGGGTGAAAAAGCAAGTTCAATTGGCGTCAATTTATAGGGTTTAGCCATTTCTAGAGAATAGTTTTTACAAGTCCGATGATTATCGGCAGTAATAGTGAAAAGAAATTACCACTCGCTCGAACAAGGCCTTTTTTGCAATTTCCTTTCTTTTTGTAGGTTGGGGCGCGTACAAGTGAACGATGTTGCTTTATCTGTTGTCTAACACCATCTGACGGTTGAACATTACCTTCTGTTAAATTTAAACTAAGTTCCGATAAGAGATTAATAAATTCCTTGTCAACACCATGTTTGACTATAGCTTTCCTAAGCCGAGGTTTTGAATTGGCTAGCACTGAAAATAAATGTCGATGTTCGTTTAGCTTCTCCAGCGCCATGATAGCGACTAATGATCTTTTTTACTATTCATGGGTAGATATACAGTAATTTCATTATCGAAAATATCAGTGACTACACGCAACTCTTCGGGCTTGTTTTGATTCAGATCCAATAAAACATATCCATATGGTTTATTATTAGCTTTTTGTACGCGGAATCTAAAAATTTGGGTTCGCCCGGATAGATTTGTTTGTTTAGACTTATAAGAGAACTTGAATCGCGAACAACTATATAGAGAATATAGTAAGTACAATTCAAAGCAAATGTTCTCATACATTTACTCTGATCCAAAAGATTTTTCAGAACCACAGTAACAGATATTGGTGATGTGACCGGACTGTGAATAATTGTAACATTTCCTGAGACCATTCTTCAATAGATTCAGCTAAATCGTCAACAATCAACCACTAGTTTTGTGCAATACTAGTAAACTCGTCAAGTCTTTGTGTGAATTTTATGCTTGGTGCAATTCTCTTTATTTTGTCATAAGATTCTTGCCATACACTATAGCAATAATAGATATTTGCCTCATATTCTTAAAGTATTTTTCACGATTTTGAATTACTTTGTCATTAGGGTTGTTTTGCCAGACATGGACAGTCCGCAAAGAAAAGATATGATTGGTGTTTTAAATTGATACATACTCCTCCAATGTCAAAATACAACTAATCAAACCTAACCTCAATATGTTGAATAAATACTCAAGAAATAGAATATACATGGTTTCTTTAATTCACAAATTCATATATATTTACAATACGAGTAACAAAAAATAAACACTTTATTCAACGACAGTAAGAAAAATAAAACACATGAATATGTATATGCTAGGGGGTGGTGCCCCCCGCAGCGGCCAGTGGACGAAAGGTACCGCGAAGGCTGGGCTGGCACTTGCGGCGGCCAGCGGTCGGAAGGTCCCTGTGGGGGGCTAGCAACAACAAATAAAACACTACGCAACGAATATAAATATATAAACACTTAGAAATTACAGCTTTGCTCAATGAAAATAAAATTTAAAAACAAAAAATTGGGAGTGCTGAGCTGGAGACGGAAAACGCCCCCCCCACCCAATGACAGCCCCCTCCTCCCTCCCTTGGCTATAGGTCTTTCTCCAGATCGGGTTTTTTCCGTAATTTACACATTCAACCTGGTCTGAAATAAGGTAATGACCGTGTGGTAGTACCCTCTTACCGCCCGTGAGTACATAGATTTTGTCCGATATGGAGGATATGGCATTTTTCTCAATCCGAACTGTATAGTTTTTATACTTTAAAGAACGAATTGACATGACACTCGCTCTTGGAACTAAGTTACTTTCTATACAGTTCTATAAACACTCATGGTGAAATCTTGTTTTACAAAGTGTGACGGCACCCCCTTGCAGACTTTTTTGGTAACCCCATTGTGCGTGTCCACGCAGTACACCTCGGACCAGGAAACATACCATGGGATACCAAGTCACTCCCCGTGTTGGATTTTAATTTCAGTAATAGATTTGGGGCCTGGCATTTCAGTAACTCCGGGTAGGCAGACTCGTCCCAGTTGGTGTACTCCATCTGGGAGCTAATGTACTCTCTGTTTTCCAAATCATGTAACAGATTATCTGTTTTAACTTTCAACAGGAGTGAATCGGTGTCTATTATACACCGGAACTTGTCCATCCCTCGGCCATTGGCGCTTACACACATTGTAATGAAACTCCAACATGAGTTTTTTTGAAATTTCTAATATAGCACTGCCAGCGGCAATGTTTTTATTCAATGCTACATTTTTTTTCTATATAAGAGGATTATATTTGAGTTTATGATCGTGAACGATGTGAAGTTCGGATCTGTAATGATTTGGGCGCATTCTTTTGGGTCGGTTACAACGTCACAACGACTCGTGTTGCGCACACTCTTGCACATCCTACCAAAGGACGAATTTAAAGTTTAAATATTTCTTTTTCGACCTTTGTTTTCGCTTCAGACCGTTTCTTGACAAAAATGTCAACAAACTTCTTCATGTCAGGCTTTTGATCGAATTGGAGGGCTCTATGAATCGTTGTGACATTGAAACCGTTGGCCATCATCCACCGCAAAAGAACGTGGTTTACAACAATATTCCGTTTCGGTTCAAGGTCGGCAATAAGCTTTTGTCTAAAGTTGTCCAATGCATAACCATATTTTCTACCAAAGATAAATTGCAGGGACTCAAAGAGTCCCTAGGCACCAGTCTATTTATGTGCGGGAAAACAAAGTACTTTACCGAGTCATGACGTTCCAGAGGCATTGTACCATCAATTTCGAAAAACCATCCTTGGGGTTCATTCTCCTATACAGTGTGAATGTTGGTGAAATCTGGAGCAGAAGGATTGTCAAGCCATTGGTAATTTCCACAAGGCAAATAAAAGTAAAATATTGCCGACGCATAAAGGGAACTTATATCCAAGAAAACGGCGTTACTTTTCACTGGTGCGTTCTCCAGTCGGGTCAGTTTCAAGGATAAGATTCCCATGGAAAATATACCCTCCCGCATGGATCTCTCGGCAAATAAGTGCTGATCCACGTCGGCGATCACACATATTTCTGGTCCACTAATTTTAAGAATTAAATCCATCACCAGATGAGGAGTTGAAAAATAATA
>CM051271.1:5637409-5734909 GCA_027921565.1 Artemia sinica | reverse complement strand
GTGATGACATTCTCGCCCTTAATAGATGATGGAGCATATACTATAACACTAGGTCGTGTTCTGTTCGTATCCTCAATCCGTGCCTTCTTTTCGGGGGGAGGGGCGCATTCTTTAAAATTGTCCTTAAAAAGAAATGAAATTATAGTTGTTTTTTGCAAGGAGAGTAAAAGGCATAGTTAAAAAACCAAACTCGTCCCCTTTTACACACCCCAGCTCCTCCACCCTCCCTCTCTTCTATATTGATGTAAGAAAACAAGTTTCCACTTTCTCTATTCATTGTTTTTCTACTGTAATGAAAACGAAATGTAAATTAGTGGTGGAAAGGTACCTAGGTTAGGTTATGTATTTAATATATATTATATGCTTTACCTTCCACCCTACAATGTGCAAATATAAAGCCCAAATTTGTTTCTAAACTACTATCTTTTCATCCTAACTTATTTCATTAGCCAAAATTGACTTCTTTCGTGTGTTGGATATAGTGCATATGTACCTAATTTCTTTCTGAAAAAGCCTTTAGAACAGAACGATAGAAAAAAACAAGCATTAATATAGCATTGAAATATTGTAGATATTATAGAAATTATGTTTCTAAAAACAGAATTAAGGCTATAACCTAGAATTAACGGGATAAATTGTATTGTGAGTCTAGGCTACAGACCCTATCATATAACCTTCAAAATGCTATAAACTCTAGAAACAAAAACTATATAGTTAAAAAAGGCTTGACAACACACTCCCAATATATAGGCTTATAAATAGATAAAAAAGCTTGTTAACACACACACAGCTTATAGACTTAAAATTTACATCAAGCAACATTTTTACTGCTAGATAGGCTAGCCACCGCCCCCCAATAAATCAATACGATCAAAAATGCTATCTGGGTCACATTTAATATATGCTTTGCTTTACGTCCCATCCCCCAAAGTGCAAATATAGAGCCCAAATTTGTGTCTAAACTATTATATTTTCATCCTATTTTATTTTATTTCATTAGCATTAGCCAAACTTGACTTCTTTCGTGTGTTATACATATACACATATATATATATATATATATATATATATATATATATATATATATATATATATATTATATATATATATATATATATATATATATATATATATATTATATATATACATATATATATATATATATAATATATATATATATATATATATAATATATATATATATATATATATATATATATATATATATATATATATATATAATATATATATATATATATATATATTAATATATATATATATATATATATATATATATATATATAGATATATATATATATATATATCTATATATATATATATATATATATATATATATATATATATATATATATATATATATATATATATATATATATATATACTATATATATATATATATATATATAATATATATATATAATATATATATATATATATAGTATATATATATATATGTATATAATGCAACAGTATCAAAATATCTCAATTAATTATTTATAAATGAACTTACGGCATATAATTGGTTAATAATTCTATCAAGATTTTTGTTCAATAGCTTTAAATGAACTGTCATATTAAGCAAGAAGTATAATGCACTTACATAATTGCTCCAAGGTGAAGTCATTAAAAACAGAATTGCGTAACTTGATTTTCTTCATAGCCTATTGCATAACGTCACTATCGTTAGAAATTGTAGCTCTCTGATTGGCCTAGAAATGGGCGTGTCGTCTTGTGCCGTCAGTATGTTAATATTGACCTCTACTGCTATAACAAAAAAGCTACGAAAGCTCTGTTACCTTTTATGCCCCTCTCCCTTCCCCCTGAAAGGAAACATTATCAAACGTATACAAATTGGGAAAATGAGAATTGTCACCATTTAAGTATTCGTAAATGCAAAGGTTCTGGTTGAACCTGCCCCCACCCTCCTGGAAAATTTCTTGGTGACACTCGTGCACATAAACATATTCTTTTATGAGAATGGTAAGACTTTCCCTTGGGGGAGCGGGTGGGGGGGGGG
This sequence comes from Artemia sinica, assembly GCA_027921565.1. Lineage (NCBI taxonomy): Eukaryota > Metazoa > Arthropoda > Branchiopoda > Anostraca > Artemiidae > Artemia > Artemia sinica. Next base: position 5,732,872 of record CM051271.1, on the reverse strand, counting down.
TAGTAGTAAAGTTACGAAACCAATTCAGATTTAGTCAATACTTTTCAATTTTCTCAGAGAGGGGTAATATAGAACAATTCTGAGGGGTAAGGAAGGGAAATACCCGCCCATCCCCATTTGTGCAGCTACAGCCAACTAATATTAACAGTAGAGTTAGAATACTCGAAGCCACGGATCCAACCAGAATTAGCCCGAAAATTTCATTAAAGTCATATAATTACTGAAGACGCCAAAATCAGTGGACACATTGGAAGGTTAAATTGATGAGAATTGAGGTCCTTGATTTCCCTGCCAAGGCTGGTTATTTTAGATGTTATATCCTTCATATCAGCTTCATGCCTGTATCCGCGAAAATAAAGAGTATGCAACGCCACTTTACTAGCAATCCCTATGTAGAGAAAGGAAAAAGAACTTTTAAATTGGCTGTTAAAGAGTCAATAGAATGGTCCTCAAATAGGCGAAACACGTGAGTTTGTTTTTGTTGAGACGTAACCTCATGTTTCTACTTTCTTTCTCTGATGATCGTTGAATCTTTCTTACAAAAATTGTCTTTATTTGGCTTAAAAGTTTTTCATTTGTTCCTATTTATTTCAACTTACCTCTTTTCTAGCAAAACATAGAACGTCTGAGGGTCCTAGTTACCCATGATTAATTCTTCAAAAATTTACAGTCTCTTTCTGCGTTGTCGCCCTCCTCCTCCTGAAAAGTGTCTTTCGAGTGAACTCTGGCAGACATTACGTGCCTTCTTTGTTGTAGCCTAATTGTGTGTGTTTTTTTTTCAGGTTCTTACTTTTGTTATGATTCTCCTGGTGCTCTTCAGGAATACATTAAAAATGATATGAATATCACAACAACGCAGTTTGCCAATTTATACGCTTGGTATTCATGGCCTAATGTTTTCCTCTGTTTTGTTGGTGGATTTCTGCTTGATAGGTATTCATTTTTTATCATATTATCATAACCTATGCGTTAGCATAGATCAAACAGTTCGTGATAACGAACTGTCAGTAAGGAGCGACGCGGCTCAATAGTAACCGTAACTCTAAAGAACAAAATTTTGAGACCAATAGATCAAACAGTTCGTGGTAACGAACTGTAAGTAAGGAGCGACCCGGCTCAATAGTAACCGAAACTCTAAAAACAGGAATTTTGATACCCATAGATACATCAATAGAATCAAATTTTTATGCTGCTTTCAAATATATAAGTTTCATTAAGTTTAGTTTTACCCATCAAAAAAACTTTAATGAGAATCACACTATCAGATTCAGCGTATCAGAAAACCTTATTGCGGAAGTTTCAAGCTCCTATCTGCAAAAATATGGAATTTTTTATTTTTTGTCAGAAGAAAGATCACGGGTGCGTGTTTATTTATTTTTTTTTTCTTCCCAGGGGTGATCTTATCGATCCAGTAGTCCTAGAATATCGTAAGAGGGCTCATTTGAACGGAAATTAAAAGTTCTAGTGCCCTTTTTAAGTGACCAAAAAATTGGAGGGCAACTTGGCCCCCTCCCGCGCTCATAGTTTTCCCAAAGCCACCCAATCAAAATTTTGAGATAGCCATTTTGTTCAGCATAGTCAAAAATCTAATAAATATGTCTTTGAGGATGACTTAATCTCCCACAGTTCCCGGGGGAAGGGCTGGAAGTTATGAACTTTACCCATTGTTTACATATAGTATGGTTAATGGGAAGTTTAAAGACATTTCAGGAGGGATTTTTTTTCTGATGAGGGGGGGGGTGTCGGAAGAGGGGGTTACCGGGGAGGATCCTTCCATTGAGGATGTTTCCTTGGGGGAAGGGACATTTCTATGAAGGGGGCGCCGGATTTCCCAGCATTATTTAAAAAACGATCAGAAATTAAATAAAAAAACTAGTTTTTTCAACTGAAATTAAGGAGCAACATTAAAACTTAAAACAAACAGAAATTATTACGTATAGAGGGGCTTCGCCCCCTAGTCAATACCTTGCCCTTTTCGCTAAAGTTTTTTTTAGTACTTTCAAAAGAGCTATCTATTCTAATTAACCGGCCTTTGCGATTCAGGGGTTTGTGATTTGAACAATATTCGAACTTTAGCGTAAAGAGCAAGGTATCGACTAGGGGGCAAACTCCCTAATATACGTAATAAAACATACGAATATAGAAGTTCATTACGTAAGTTAATTCGTAAGTTACGTCAGAACAAAATTTCGAGAAAGCCATTTAACCAAAAAAGTAAAATTCATATGCAAATTTCGTTTTAATTATTCATGTACGGCGAGCCAAAATCAAAGCTGTATTAATTCAAAAAGTTTCAGAAATTAAATTTAAAAAAACAAGTTTTTTTTAACTGAAAGTAAGGAACGACGCTAAAACTTAAAACGAACAGAAATTATTCCGTATATGAAAGGGGCTGTCTCCTCCTCAACGCCTCGCTCTTTACGCTAAAGTTTTTTTTTATTGTTTAAAAAAAATAGATTTGTGAGAAAGTCAAACTTTAGTGTAAAGAGCGAGGCGTTGAGGAGGAGACAGCCCCTTTCATATACGGAATAATTTCTGTTCGTTTTAAGTTTTAACGTCGTTCCTTACTTTCAGTTAAAAAAACTTGTTTTTTTTTTATTTAATTTTTCAACGTCTTCGAATTAATGCAGGTTTTGATATTGGCTCACCGTACATGAATATTAAAACAAAATTTGCATATTAATTTTACTTTATTGGTTAAATGGCTTTCTCGAAACCTGTTTAATTTTATTTACGAACGTTTTTATTAGTAATAAATATACGTAACTTACGAATTAACTTACGTAACGAACTTCTATATTCATAGATTTTTAATACGTATATTAGGGGGTTCAATCAATCAATCAATCAGTCAGTCAATTTATTCAATCAATAAACTCAACGAAATACACTTCAATATAAACTGCCCCGTAAGGCTCTATGGCCAGGAAAAAAACAGGGGAGAAACAAAAATGAAACAAATACAGAAAAAACAAAAACATTTTCAAAATCATACATTCGCACCTTTAAGAGACTCAACACAAGAAAAAAAAAAAAAAATACAATGATCCACATAAAAATAAAGAATAAAAAAAAATCAAAAAATCAAAAACTAAGTAGGGGACTAACAAGCAATCAATTTATTCCACGTGGATCAACCTATGATCAATCAATCAATCAATTTATTCAACCAATAAATTTACGACAAAAACACATCAATATAGAACCCCTCATAAGGTTCTATGGCCAGGAAAAAAAACAGGGGAAAACAGGAATGGCATAAATACTAAAAAAAAAGAAAAAAAGTATTTTCAATATAATGCATTGCATTTCAACCTTTCAAAGACGCAACACACACACACACAAAACAAAGAAGAGACAAAAAAAACAATAATTAAAAAACCCAAACAAAAAGCGATTTTATGAGACCCCCCCCCCCCCCCCAAACAAAAAAAAGTGAGATGTAGGACAATCCAATAAATTAAACCAAATTCTAAATATATGTCTGAAACCAAACCACAAAAAAATTAGACAAACTCAGTACCCCTCACAACAAATGTTTCCAACCCAGGCTGGTGTCACTCCCCCCCCAATAATAATAATAAACTTAACAGAAATATAGTTAAACATGAAAAATCAAGACATTAAAAAATTTTATAAGATTCTTTTGAAAGTACCAAACGAGTGAGATTCTTGAGCTGACTCAGGTAGGCTATTCCAAACGATATGACAAGCAGTTATTGGATTAAAGTCAGACCTCACCGATGGAGTAAATAAAATATTAATATTCCCTGAATTGCGAAGATGATGCGAAGACCTATCAGTGGCGAAAGAAGGAGTAGTTTGAAGGGCTGTGGGAACAACACCATGAATTTGATGAAAAGTGAAAGACGCACACGAAAGAATGTAGAGAGACTGCAAATCAAGTAATAGGCTAGTTGGGTTAGTTTTAGTACAATTTGTTTCCTGTACAAGCCTTCTTACCTTATCATATAACTTAGAAAGTGGTTTCAAAAAAGAAGAGAAAGTTGACATCCATATTGTAGCGCAATAAGAGACGTAGGACTGAACTAAGCAATGGAACAGAATTTTTAAAACTGATCCAGGAAAAATGTGTTTTAGCTTCGTCAAAATTCCAAGACTCCTTGAGATCTTCATATTAATTAGTCCAATATGAGTAGAATGTATCTATGGAATCCTAGTACATTATGTTCCCTCCCATGCTATTCTAGTACATTATGTTCCTTCCTATGTTATTCTATGGAAGCTCTACACCTTTTCAAAGAGAGTGAGTATCCTCTCTAGTTGAGATTGTATAGTGCATGCAGAAAAACACTAGTTTAGAAATTTAGGACTTTTTTCTCATGAGAAAGATGGTGTTCAAGGATAATTTACTCCTCTCTCTCTATCCCACTCAATTTGTTGTTGTTGGTAGCTCAGTTTCATTGTGGCAGTGAGAGTGTCAACACATGAAAAAATGTTCCATACATGTCCGCTATGCATGTACACACTGGGCAGCTGGTCATCATGTGAGATGACCAACCTTTAATTGTACAATGATTGATGAGTATGATGAAAAGTGCAGATTATGCAACCCGTGTAAATTGCATAGAGGATATGCTGTGCAAATTAAAGGTTGTAATTCCTGTCTTAAAGAGGTGTGTGACTCTCATCCTAGAGGGCACCTATGCTCAATTGCCACTATGATAAATGTAATCAATGGGAGAATACATATCCTGGTATGATTGGAAAGAATCCTAAGCGTGATTTTAGTTTATTGCTAAGAGATTGGTATCGTCGTGGTTTTAGATCGTTCTGGGAGGAGGAACCGGGTCAGCGATTCAACTGTTGGAACAACAAAAGAATTTGATGTCTACGTCATCGTTGTAAAGACAATGGCTACTATGATTCTAAGCCCACTGATTTTTATTTGACTGTGACGGAATGTGATTCGCCACTTGAGGACACTGTTTGTGACATTGCTTCAAATAAGCAAATTGAAACATGTGAATTCTACAGAATGAATGAGAATAGTATCATTGACTATACAAAGAGATATGACAAGATTGAAGTTGCACTCTATTGTAGAAAATGCGACCCTGACATTGCAGCACATCAGGATCAGTATACTGTAAATTCAGATAATCTACCCGCATTAGTTGTTATCGACAAATACCTATACCTAGTAGAAGATGAAATCTAAAGAGTAGAAAAAGTCATTTTTATCATGTACATACATTATTTTTATTAATAAACAATTTCACATACATTTTTAGAACATTTTATTCGTAGGGCACTAAATTCAATATTAAACACGCTTGTAAGTATATTTTCCACTAGAAAGTCGTTCAATCGAGGTAAGTCAACGTAAATGTTGAGAAACTGTTTGTAGGTATAGCCACGACATCTAAACATGAAAAAGAGTAGTGCATGAAAGCCACATGTCTGTGTCGTTAAATCCTGTACCCTCCTTTGATTTTGAATGATAGTTTTCCCACTGCTCTCAATAAAGTTGCTGATGTGCGGAGTGTAGAATTTATACGATAATCCAAAAGGATCAAAAAATTCAATATTCTTCGCTGTTTGAAAGATGCATAGCCAATGGCCTGTCTTCAAATTCGATGGACTGCTATAAACAATGATGAGGGTATTGTTAACACTTGGAATTTTTTCAATGAAGTCCGATGGTATGTAATAGGACTTGTACTGGGACATGTATGGATCCATATTAAATACGTTGATTATATGGTTTGTTTTCATGGTGCTAGGTCTAGTAGAACACTGCCGTCGGGTGTGATTTCCCAATAGGTTTCAAATTGACTCAATGATATTAGCATGATACTCTCAGTCAAAGCATCAGCAAATGTACACTCTAAACGTACATTCCCTGTTCGTACTATGCTCATATCCTGAGTCCTCGACAAGTCCAAAACAATTACACCATGATTTTTTGAAAACATTGAATCGGTTATTCCATTTTCAAATAGTTGGGAGTCATGATCTAGCGATTGCATGGTCAATTCATACAGAGTTCTATAGGATTTTTTGTCAAATGATAGAGTTTACAGTGGAATACCATTCACTTTGCACACAAGCCTAGATAGACCGAAAAAATTAAAATCATGGGGGGATTCAGTCCAGGATCCAACGGCACTGCCACTCTTCACAAAGGCCAAAGCCAATTTTGATAGGATTTCTCCATTGATGAATGATGAATTGGTATAGCTACGAGAGCAGGTGGATATGTGACGTTGATTGGTGATTGTATGGGGGACAAGAAGTTTAATGTTGTTGCCATTGGCTCTTAGCTTTTCCACTGCCAATGCAACAGAGCTCATAACCTGTTGTTGTCGGACGTGGAGAATTGCCGATGTGATAATGACATTTGCATCGGGTGCTGCAGGAAGTGTTTTTCTCAAAATGAAATTCGATGGGGCTAGTTGCAGCTTTATGTCAATCTTGACATTGGGGGGTAACCATTGGGATATATTGAATATCTCATGATTTAATTTTCCAACTAGATGATACTCCTGGGTCACTGCAGTAGTCAACTCACCGTCAGTATCAACATTCGATAGATATTCATAGCCCAATGATTGTCCTCTCAACTCCTTATAAGCCTTTGGTGTCATCATCATAAATTGTATGTAGCTTGCATAGTTGGATAAGTTATTGCTAGTGCTCACCAATGTTTCATTAATAATTTGTTTTAACAGATTGTGTAGAATACAGTTTTCGTAGGAGAGACCATCGGCAGCAGTTGGAGTTGTATTATCTGACTTTTTCTTCACCGCAACATTTAAATCAATAAATGTTGATGACAAATCAATGAAATAGTCTTCATTGGAAAATATTTGAAAGTGTATATTTACCGAGAGGGGTTGCTGGGGATGAAATTGTTCATAGTAGCCATACTTGACGCTGACATCAACATTTTCAGCATTGAACAGATTCAATGAGGAACTGATTGATGGATGCGATTCCTTGTGAGGGAGATAAGTCATCTTAAGAGAAGAAATCCTTCTTTGATCTAACAATCTTTTTCTTTTTCTTCTTCTTATTGGTCTTCCTTGTTTTATTTCTCAAAGTCCTTGTTTATGTCCTTTGCTTCCCGCCTGGGTAGAGACTGATGAGTGAATGACGCGCACGCATCCTTTTCAATCCCTTCCCATTTTGCTGAGATTTTAATTGCTCACCAATGGCTCTTGCTGAAGATCTAATATTTTCCTTAACACTCTCGTTGAAATTCTTACCCGACCCCCAGTCCTGTAGTGTTGAGGCAGCAAAATTTGATGCAGCAGGTACAAGATATTTTCTGGCAAGGGGTAGTGCAGAACGAAATAGCCTAGCAAACCAGCTACCAAGACTATAGCCAGACATCGTAGTACGCCCCTTGTAGTAGTCCAATCCATTGCCTATTTAACGTGGACTCAGAGCACCAACATAGCAATCGATATCGGGACAGACAAATGGAATTCTTCTATTGTTCATTTTAGGTGCTGTCACCGGCAATGGGTCGAAAATGAAATGTAATCACTGCTAAACCTTTTGTTATTGCTAGAGGATCACCCAATTTACTTCTTAGTGTTAACTGACAGAGTTCCAAATACGAAGTGTTTACAGGAACATACTGAAGATGCTTTATGTTATAGTGATGAACAAGTTCATGGGTTGTTTTTCGTTCAAGAACGCGTAGGAGGGGGACATTTGAATTACCAACTCTCGATGTTTCCACAAAGGATGCATAGAGAAATATGCAAGGGTTCGAGGCGAAACCAGGTGGATAATCAGCAAAAATAACTTGATCCATCCCGTTAACAGTGCCAGCGTTTTTCCCATTGATCATATTCTGTTTAAAGCCAAGAACATCTCTCAGATTATCATTGAGAATAATCATTCAGTGTCAACAGGTGAGGTAATGTAAATTCTATCGTGTTCCAATGAATAATTAAAATGGAATGTACCATTCTTACGATATGAGATTTTTCTATTGATTGTACGACACAAATCTGTCATACTATCATATTCAATATATTTCAATTTGACATGTGGATATTCACTATATTTAAGTGCTTCAACCCATTCATACTCGACAGAAAGTGACCAATTGAGTGGTATAACTTTTATATCATACACACGATCCTTTCTCAGGATGTTATAGGTATTTTTGAGAATACAGTCGACAAGAGCCGCTTAATACGCGCCGTCAAATTTGATAGCGGGGGAGAGTTCCTTCCAAAAATCACTTGTTTTATTCAAGTCATTGTAGAGAGGATCGGAAACGATGGACATAAATGTTACATAGAAACCGCCGAGAATTTTCTTCATCTTTGGTTTCGCGCAAACGATAAGTTATGGGTTTAGTGTCTAGGATTTTTGCCACTTTAAAAAGTTCTGTGGACCACAAGTAATTACCCTTTTCAAAAACATTAGTTGTTCTATTAATTCGAACAGTATCACCAACATTAGATTTTTTCTTCTTGACAATCGTTTCATTGGAATATTATTTAAGAAAGGTATCAATTGTATCATGATCAGAATGATGAACTTCCGTTGAGGTTGAATTGGACAATGATCGATGAGGTCGTTGATTATAAATCAACATGATTTTATCTAAATCATGAATAAAAGCAGATGTATTTTTCAATGTACAATATCTTGAAATTAAAAGTCGAATAGTTCTTATCAATCGTTCGGCCAATGCATCCTTTATAGGACTATGACTATGATAGAGAAGTGTATTATATTTCGCTAGTACTTTTGCAACATGGGGATTAACAAATTCACTACCGCTATCCGTTTGAATTTTTTTATACGAATCCTGTTCGAGAATACTTTCTATAGCCTGAGCAACTTCAACGCCTCTCTGACTGCAATGGAATGGCATATGCATAGCGACTAAAAGCATTGATTGCAAGTAGAATGTACTTGTACGGTGTATTGTGACGTCTTTGAATCTCATCTAGAGTTAAGAGATCTGCTTGCATTATATGCAATGGGAAAAAGGCTTAAGTTTTTCGATAATGATTAGCACGAAGCCTATGATTTCTAAGCAGAGTGTAACTGGATTCATTTTGTAGATAGTCTTGTACACTTTTAGTGTGAACACCAGTGACTTTGGAAAGAGTGGTGGGGGAACTTAAACTCCCCACTTCACCAATATTTTCATAAACACGTTTCAGAACTTCAACCATTTTGAATGTAAACGTGTAGTGTAACGTCCGCTACCCTTTTCTATACTGGTGGTTGGCGGTGGTGGTGACGTTGACTTGATACGTCTTCGCTTTTTTCTAGCTATCAGTGGTGTGCTGCTCCCCACCATTGTCAAGTTTCCACTAGGTGTGCTAGTATTTTCCGAAATTGATTTAAAATCTTCTTCTTCTTCATGTTCATATTTTAATGGTGTTGGTGCATGTTCATTTAATTTTTTTAGAATTTGCCTATCGCTAATAAGGCTTTTGGGGAAGTTTAATGTATTTAGAAAGTTGTATAGCTGATCGTCAAATGCTAATAGTCCTTTACGATTTGTAACCATATCATAGATTAAATCAAGTAGATTATAGCTCTTGCCCTGAATTATAATCCCTTTCCCATTGCTATCAACTTGAATATGATCTTGACCACTTTCCATGAAATATGTTATGAGTTGTTTACTTTGTTCACGATATGAGTGGGGCATTAGATTTCCAATTTTCATTACAATTGAATCCAATTCCTCCTTCTTTAATTGTTTCCAGCAGCAGCAGAATCTTGAGGAGATGATTTTTTTTGTGATCAATACCACTAGCCTTCGCACGATAGGGCTTATGTTTGTCCACTCGGCGAAGTGCATCTTGAAGTAAAAGCAGTTTTTTATCATCCTCAATATTCTCGTTGTCAATGAATTTACTCAGATTGTCCTCAAAGTGTTCCACGGGTGAGAGAGCGAGTACTATTGGAGTCAATTTATAGGGTTTGGCCATCTAGAGAAAACTGTTTACAAGTCCTGCAATTATCGGTAGTAAAAGTGTGAAAAAGCTACCGCCCGCCTGAAGAAGACGTTTCCTTTTAAAATTCTTTCCTTTGTTTTTAGAGGCCAATGTACGCACAATGGAACGATGTTGCTTTGCCTGTTGCTTAACTACTTCTGGCAGTTGAACATTGCCCTGGGTCAAATTTAAACAAAGTTCAGATATTAGATTAATGAAATCATTGTCAACACCAGGTTTGAGTATGGCTTTCCTAAGTGGGGGTTTTGAAGTGCTTAGAACTGAAAATAAATGTCTATTTTCATGTAGTTTCTTCAGTGTCATGATAGCAACTAATAGGTCTGTTTACTGTTCACGGGGAGATATACTGTAATTTCATTGTCAAAAATATCTGTGACTACACGCAAATCCTCGGGTGTATTTTGATTAAGATCCAATAGGATATAGCCGTAGGGTTTATTAGTTGCCTGATTGTACGCTGAGAGCAGAAATTTGGGGTGCCTGGATGTATTTGTTTATTGAGAGTTATTAGCGAGCTAGAATCACGAACAACTCTGTAGATGATATAGTAGGTGCAGTTCAATGCAAGTGTTCGCATACATTTGCTCTGATGAAAGAGGTTGTGTAGAACCAGAGTAATGGAAATCTGTTCATGATGAGAGCGAACGGTGAACAATTGCAACAGTTCCTGGGACCATTGTTCAATAGTATTCAAAAAAGAGTAGTAAAAATTATTCTGGGGACGGCCTATACTACATACAATGAAGGTTTGGCTAGACTTGAACTTATTACATTGGAATCACGACGTCACATCCTTACCATGAACTTTGGTCTCAAGTGCCTTAATTCTGACTATCATCGACGTTTTCTCCCTCCCTTTAAAGAAAATCCCCCAACCCTTCCTAATACAAGGCTCAATGCTCTTAGAGCTCCAAATACCCAACTGGACCTCTATCCCCAAATGTTGACCATGAGATACAAAAACTCTTTTGTCCCCTATTTTGTTTCCTATTTTAATAATTGATATAACTTTTCCCCTGACATCTGTTTTATTATTGATTCAATTTTTTGTTTTATGTTTATCACATAACATTTGTTTTGTTATGGTAATTCTGACGTGCTTATGCTAGCTTTTGTGCTATTTTAGCCAATAAATCATATTCTATTCTATTCTAATAGATTCAGCCAGATCGTCAATAATCAGCCAAGAGTTTGGTTCAATAATGTTGAAAACATCAAGTCCCTTTATAAATTGTATCTGCACCAATCCCGCCGTGCCAATTGCTTTTATTTTATCGTATGACTCCTGCCAAATACTGTAACAATAGTAGATTTTTTTCGGCTTTTCCACAAACATTTTATCACAATTTTTAATTATTTTAGTTAAGAGTGTTGTTTTGCCTGACATTGATGGACTGCACAGAAACGATCTGAATGGTGTTTTAAATTGATACATGTTCCCTTAAACAGTTCACCTACAACTAACCGTAGACTATAGTTGTTTAATGACTAAATAATGTCCCTACTAGTCCGTTCAAGAATAATGAGAAGAAGAACAATAGAGAATCATATTTCTTGTATTAACATAAAAAACAGCAGTTTACAAATAATACATTACGAAAAATACACTTAAGATTTTTTTTTGAATTTATTTATAAAAAAAACATTTTAAAAAAGCACTAGAAAAAGCACTTTAATAAATATACTTTATTTATAACAATACAACATTTAATGAAAAAAATACACTTAGAATAATATCACTTTTTTACATAATTTTTTTTAAATTTTAATGCAAGATGTATATTTACAAAAAAATCTGCTCTAAGTAAAAAAAAGAGATAAGTTTGGTAGTGGCGGCGCGCCCCCCGCTGGCGGCTGGCCGGGCCCCCCTCCCTCCCCCGGGCTTCGAGTCCCCCCCACTAGGCCGCGAGGCCCCCCTAAGGTTTTGGGAAATTTATTGGACTTTACTCAAACCGAGACTTTCCCCATGGCTAACACATTCGGCTCGGTCGGAAGTTAAATGGTGCCCCAGGGGGAGGGTAGTCACACCGTCTTGACAAACATAGACCTTGTCGGAAATGGTACTCATGGTAATTTTTTCTATATTTACAAGTAAGTTCCTGTAGTTCAGTGAACGAATTGCCAACAATTTTGCTCGTGGAATTGTATTTTCAACAATACAATTCCTATAGATGTCCATGTCAAAATTCTTATCCACATAGCGCTTGGGTACTCCTTTGCAACGTTTTTTGATTTCCTCGTCGTGTGTCTGTATAAAGTACACCTTCGGACTTACAAAAATACCACGGGAAATCATGTCGCTTCCCGTTTCTGATTTAAAAAATAAAAGCTGATTTGGCGCCCGACGTTTCACTAGCTCTGGGTAAAGCCCACTCCAATTGGTGTAGTCCATCCGCGAGCTGATGATTTCACCGTGCGCCAAATCATCAAGTAGGTTTGGGGTTTTTACTTTTAGCAGTAGAGAATCTGTGTCCCCGTAGCAGACCTCTACTTGCCCCTTCTCCGGCCACTGTACCCTAGCCACATTGTAGTAGAATTCCAACATGAGCTTTTTAGAGATCTCCAAGATCGCACTGCCTGCAGCAATATTTTTATTCAGGACAATGCTTCTTTTTTTCCTATTCAATAGTACCATGTCCGGGCCAATGATTGTAAAGGAAGTATAAGTTGGATCGGCAATAATTCGAGCACATTGTTTGGGATCGGTCACAACGTCACAACGATTCCGATTGCGAACACTTTCACACATTTTACCAAAAGCCGAATTTAAAATGAGCTTATAGATTTCTTTTTCGGCTTTTGTCTGCGCTTCAGAACGTTTCTTGACAAAAGTGTCAACAAACGTTTTCAGATAGGTTTTTTGACTAAACTGGAGGGCTCTATGAACCTTTGTGACGTTGAAACCGTTGTTGCACATCCATTTTAAAGCCCGCATAATGGGACATGGCCGAGGGGTAGAGGGAATTCATATCAAGGAAAACTGCATCTGATTTTGTCCCCGTCTTCTCTCCAGTTGGATCAGTTTCCAAGATACGATCCCCGTGAAAAACGTATCCACCCCTCATTGACCTCTCGATGAACAGGTGCTGATAGATGTCGGTGATCAGCCCGATTTTTTCCCCGCTAATTTTTAGGATGAGGTCCATTATCAGATGAGGAGATGAAAAATAATATCCTAAATCAAGATTAAATTCCCCATATATTTTCTCCGTATTTTTACACATAATGTCTAACAAACTTAACACATCACTCGACAAATACAGCTTGCAGTAGTCAAACCCATTTTTACATCCTCCCTCTGCCCACACTTTTTTAGCAAAACTGTATTCATCAGGGGTGCACCTACGACCTACGATGTTACTTATTTAGAATTTTGTCATAATTTCTTGAATGAAATGACTTTTTTGTTTATCCAAGAGGCGAATTCAAGAAAGAATTTGCTACTTACTTACAATTTATGATAATTTTTTCATAATTTATTGAATGAAATTTCCGTATTGTGTATCCAAGAGTTGACTTCAAGAAAGAAATAGTTACTTACTGAGAATTTTTTCATAATTTCTTGAATTAAATTTCTACATCGTGTATCTAAGTCGTGAAAACAATAATGAGTTTGTTACTTACTTGGAATTTTGTTATAATTTCTTGAATGAAATGTCTTTTTGTTTATCCAGCAGGTGAATTCAAGAAAGAATTTGCTACTTACTTACAATTTTTTCATAATTTCTTTAATGAAATTTCTGCATTGTGTATCCACAAGGTGACTTCAGGAAAGAGTTTGTTACTTGCTCACAATTTTTTCATAATTTCTTAAATGAAATTTCTGCATTATGTATCCATGAGGTAACTTCAAGAAAGAGTTTGTTACTTACTTAGAATTTTGTCATAATTTTCTTGAATGAAATGTCTTTTTTATTGATCCAGGAGGCGAATTCGAGAAAGAATTTGCTACTTACTTACAATTTTTGATAATTTCTTAAATGAAATTTCTGCACTGTGTATCCACGAGGTGTATTCAAGAAAGAGTTTGTTACTTGCTTACAATTTTTTCGTAATTTCTTAAATGAAATAACTGTATTGTGCATTCAGGAGGAGGATTCAAGAAACAGTTTGTTACTTACTTAGAATTTGTCATAATTTCTTGAATGAAATGTCTTTTTTATTTATCCAGGAGGCGAATTCAAGAAAGAATTTGCTTTAGTAAAATTCAGAAGAGAAATTGAACTTTTCTTCACTTCGTTGAGAAAATTGTAAATTGAACTAGAACTTTTTATCTTCCGGGAAAATATTCACAAGTATGGTATTACTTTTTCTATCTTCCACCGAAAAATTTAGAATTGAACTTTAAATTTCTTTATGTCTTTGTGAAATAAAGAACTTAAGTGGAAGATTTTTATTTTCTCTGGAGAAATTAGAATTGAATTGTGTTCTTTGGTAAAATTCCGAAGAGAACTTGAACTTTTTTATCTTCTGTGAAAAATTTGGAACAGTATTTTAAATTTTTCATCTCTTCGAGAAAATATTCACAGGTATGGTATTACTTTTCTATCTTCCACCGAAAAATTTAGAATTGAAGTTTAAATTTCTTTATGTCTTTGTGAAATAAAGAACTTAAGTGGAAGATTTTTATTTTCTCTGGTGAAATTAGAATTGAATTGTGTTCTTTGGTAAAATTCAGAAGAGAACTTGAATTCTTCTTCACTTCGTTGAGAAAATTTTGAATTGAACTAGAACTTTTTATCTTCCGGGAAAATATTCACAAGTATGGTATTACTTTTTCTATCTTCCATCGAAAAATTTAGAATTGAACTCTAAATTTCTTTATGTCTTTGTAAAATAAAGAACTTGAGTGGAAGATTTTTTTTTCTCCGGAGAAATTAGAATTGAATTGTGTTCTTTGGTAAAATTCAGTAGAGAACTTGAACTTTTCTTCACTTCGTTGAGAAAATTTTAAATTGAACTAGAACTTTTTTATCTTCCGTGAAAATATTCACAAGTATGGTATTACTTTTTCTATCTTCCACCGAAAAATTTAGAATTGAACTTTGAATTTCTTTATGTCTTTGTGAAATAAAGAACTGAAGTGGAAGATTTTTATTTTCTCTGATGAAATTAGAATTGAATTGTGTTCTTTGGTAAAATTCAGAAGAGAACTTGAATTCTTCTTCACTTCGTTGAGAAAATTTTAAATTGAACTAGAACTTTTTATCTTCCGGGAAAATATTCACAAGTATGGTATTACTTTTTCTATCTTCCACTGAAAAATTTAGAATTGAACTTTAAATTTCTTTATGTCTTTGTGAAATAAAGAACTTAAGTGGAAGATTTTTATTTTCTCTGGATAAATTAGAATTGAATTGTGTTCTTTGGTAAAATTCAGTAGGGAACTTGAACTCTTCTTCACTTCATTGAGAAAATTTAAAATTGAACTAGAACTTTTTATCTTCCGTGAAAATATTCACAAGTATGGTATTACTTTTTCTATCTTCCACTGAAAAATTTAGAATTGAACTTTAAATTTCTTTATGTCTTTGTGAAATAAAGAACTTAAGTGGAAGATTTTTATTTTCTCTGGATAAATTAGAATTGAATTGTGTTCTTTGGTAAAATTCAGTAGGGAACTTGAACTTTCCTTGACTTCGTTGAGAAAATTTTGAATTGAACTTTAAATTTTCTCATCTCTTTGAGAAAAGTCGGAACTGAATTTAAGAAAATTTAGAATTAAAGTGAAACTTTCTATCTTCATAGAAAATAATCACAATCATAGTATAACTTTTCCTATCTTCTATGGAAAAATTAGAACTGAACTTTAAATTTTTTATGTCTTGGTGAACTTAAAACTGACGTGGAAGCTTCACCTACGAAATACTAAGAAACCTTAGCTCAGAAAAGCCTGAAATATCCAACTACTCATCCCAAACTAGAAGTTTCAGACAACAAACACCTATGAGTGACTAAGAATCCTAGCTCTGAAAAGTCCAAAAAGCAAACTACACCTCCCAAACCATAATTTTCTGAAAGCACACACCTATGAAATGCTAAGAAATCTAACTCAGAAAAGTCAAAAATAGCAAACCACTAATTCCCAAATCATAGGTTTCAGTCAACACACACCTACGAAAGGCTAAGAAATCCAGCTCAGAAAAGTCAAAAAATAGCAACCCACACATCCCAAATCATAGGTTTCAGACACCACATACCTACGAAAGACTAAGAAATCTGGTTATGAAAAGTCGGAAATAGCAAATTACATACCTCAAATCACAAGTTTCAGACAACACACACCTATGAAATACTAAGAAACCTTAGCTCAGAAAAGCTTGAAATAGCAAACTATTCATCCCAAACTATAGGTTTCAAACAACAAACACTTATGAGGGCCTGTTTCACCGAAATAAATCCCTAAAATAATAATTTGTTCTGAAAAGATATAATAAAGCCTTAAAAAGTATTATAATGGAGGCTCGGGAGTCTTTGGGGCGCCGGGGGCCCCTTTGGGAGCCTAGAGAACCTTTGAGGACCGGGGGGTTTCTTCGGGGTTGGGGTGGGGGATCGAAGCCCTTTGGGGTTGCGGTAAGGGGATCTCACAACACTGTTCAAATGGAACTTGTATATTATAACGACCACAGAGTTTCACCCTCAAGTCCTCTTCTAAAATCATCTCTTAAAATGTCTCTAACTGTTTCACCGAAATAATTCCCTAAAATAATAATTTGTTCTGAAAAGATATAATAAAGCCTTAAAAAGTATTATAATGGGGGACTCAGGAGGCATCGGGGCGCCGGGGGTCCTTTGGGGGTCCAGAGAACCTTTGCTGTCCGGGGGCTTCCTTCGGGGTTGGGGTGGGGGGATCGGAGCCCTTTGGGGTTGTGGTAAGGGACCTCACAACACCGTTCAAATGGAACTTGTGTATTATAACGACCACAGAGTTTCACCGAAATAATTCCCTAAAATAATAATATGTTCTGAAAAGATATAATAAAGCCTTAAAAAGTATTATAATGGGGGACTCAGGAGGCATCGGGGCGCCGGGGGTCCTTTGGGGGTCCAGAGAACCTTTGCTGTCCGGGGGCTTCCTTCGGGTTGGGGTGGGGGATCGGAGCCCTTTGGGGTTGTGGTAAGGGACCTCACAACCCTCTTAAAATGTCTCTAACTGTTTCACCGAAATAATTCCCTAAAATAATAATTTGTTCTGAAAAGATATAATAAAGCCTTAAAAAGTATTCATAATGGGGGACTCAGGAGGCATCGGGGCGCCGGGGGTCCTTTGAGGGTCCAGAGAACCTTTGCTGTCCGGGGGCTTCCTTCGGGGTTGGGGTGGGGGGATCGGAGCCCTTTGGGGTTCTGGTAAGGGACCTCACAACACCGTTCAAATGGAACTTGTGTATTATAACGACCACAGAGTTTCACCCTCAAGTCCTTTTCTAAAATCATCTCTTAAAATGTCTCTAACTGTTTCACCGAAATAATTGCCTAAAATAATAATTTGTTCTGAAAAGATATAATAAAGCCTTAAAAAGTATTATAATGGGGGACTCAGGAGGCATCGGGGCGCCGGGGGTCCTTTGGGGGTCCAGAGAACCTTTGCTGTGCGGGGGCTTCCTTCGGGGTTGGGGTGGGGGGATCGGAGCCCTTTGGGGTTGTGGTAAGGGACCTCACAACACCGTTTCAAATGGAAATTGTGTATTATAACGACCACAGAGTTTCACCCTCAAGTCCTTTTCTAAAATCATCTCTTAAAATGTCTCTAACTGTTTCACCGAAATAATTCCCTAAAATAATAATTTGTTCTGAAAAGATATAATAAAGCCTTAAAAGTATTATAATGGGGGACTCAGGAGGCATCGGGGCGCCGGGGGTCCTTTGGGGGTCCAGAGAACCTTTGCTGTCCGGGGGCTTCCTTCGGGGTTGGGGTGGGGGGATCGGAGCCCTTTGGGGTTGTGGTAAGGGACCTCACAACCCTCTTAAAATGTCTCTAACTGTTTCACCGAAATAATTCCCTAAAATAATAATTTGTTCTGAAAAGATATAATAAAGCCTTAAAAAGTATTATAATGGGGGATTCAGGAGGCATCGGGGGCGCGGGGGTCCTTTGGGGGTCCAGAGAACCTTTGCTGTCCGGGGGCTTCCTTCGGGGTTGGGGTGGGGGGATCGGAGCCCTTTGGGGTTGTGATAGGGGACCTCACAACACCGTTCAAATGGAACTTGTGTATTATAACGACCACAGAGTTTCACCCTCAAGTCCTTTTCTAAAATCATCTCTTAAAATGTCTCTAACTGTTTCACCGAAATAATTCCCTAAAATAATAATTTGTTCTGAAAAGATATAATAAAGCCTTAAAAAGTATTATAATGGGGGACTCAGGAGGCATCGGGGCGCCGGGGGTCCTTTGAGGGTCCAGAGAACCTTTGCTGTCCGGGGGCTTCCTTCGGGGTTGGGGTGGGGGATCGGAGCCCTTTGGGGTTGTGGTAAGGGACCTCACAACACCGTTCAAATGTCTCTAACTGTTTCACCAAAATAATTCCCTAAAATAATAATTTGTTCTGAAAAGATATAATAAAGCCTTAAAAAGTATTATAATGGAGGCTCAGGAGTCTTTGGGGTGCCGGGTGGTCACACAAAATCAGAAAAAATGTTCAATGTTCCTTTAGTAGCTATGCAATTAGATTAAAAATGAAGATATTTATGCAGAGTTTCAGGTAGCTATGGCTAAGTTTGCTAAAAGACCAGTTATTTTCTTGCGAAAACACACAAAATCAGAAAAAATAACTGAACCCCCCCCCATGTAACTGAACTCCTGTATAACTGAAACCCTGTACAACTGAACCTCCGCGCTACTCGACCCCATTTAACTAATCCCCGTGTAACTGAATCCGCATGTAACTGAACCCTCGTGCAACTCAACTCCCTCAAAACACTTTTCAGCCATTTGTTGTTAATTTTATTTATTTCTAAACTATTTAAACTTGACAACACTGTGCAAATCATCACTTGTGTATTATACAGACCACATCGGCGAGGTAAAGCTAGGTCAAGTCACAATGTCATTCTATCGTTACTTTTCAATTAAGCTATTGAATACCTTCTACCAATGTCTCTTGTAGGCGTCAAATCTATTAAGTATCTGAGCATATTCTTTGTATTGTTGATGCAAGCATCCCATTCTTTAATTACCCGTGAGGCATTCTTAACCATCGCAATACCTTTACGCAAATAACTTTTCGCAAAAAATTCGCAAATCTCGTAAACTAAAGAAGTAATTACCCTTTTCAAAAACATTAGTCCTTCTATTAATGAACCCATGAAACGAAACCAGTCTGATAGCATCACACAATCTCGCTCCTAGTTCCAAAAATGGAATGCATGTAGCGTTCGTAGTAATAGGTTTAAAAACCTATTAGCCAAGTTAAAAAAAAAAACCTACTAATCAACTTACAGATGAATGACCACGGATTTAACCTAAAAAAAAACTTGTATATCATGAACTAGAAATCTACGTCAGAAAAACTTGTCCTTAAATTGCGTTAAATCTCTTGGCAAAGGTGTAATGACCTGTAGAATAGGACTACCAGAAAAACCTGTTTGGTACGGGGGCCCCATAGAAGTATAAGGTAACATACTACTCCCCTCCGACCTAATACCCTTGTACCAACGCTTTTTCCAATGCTAAAAGGACTTCTGGTATGTGCTTTTTAGTGTGGCTTTCAGCTCTTAGTGTTGCAGTGTTCTTCTCCACAACTGTGGCAGTCCTTTCATGGTTCTTTTTTGGGATCAGGAAAAAGTCACAGGGGTCCGTGTTTAGTAAATATGGTTGTTGAGGCGTTATAACAGTATTTATGTTGGCTAAAAATCAAAAGCAAGTAATCATGTTCATTATAAAGTGTTTTATGAATATATAACACTTTATAAAGTGTTCTATATTGTGTTTATAACACTTTAAAAACACATTATAAAGTGTTTTTACTTTCGGAACAAGCTTGGCTGTCACATTTTTCATGCTTAAAACAACCGAAAAAATTGCATGGCCTGATTCAACCAATATACCTGTTACCGTGAATTCCGATGCTCGTGAATGTCGACATTCAACGGGGATCGTCTGAAATCCTTTTTTTCCTTGGATTTAGTCAGCGTTGCATATTAACTTTTCAGTTTAATTCGAGGGTTTGATGATGACAGATTAGGTTTGGTTAGCTTAGGTTTGCAACCCATTTCTGATATTTATAACCAAATTTAGCCTAATCTAACCTAACTTTAACTTTTACCATCATAGCTTGCATAAGACTGAAAAAGTTGACTCGCAAACCTAATTGAATCCAAGGAGAAAAAGAAAGGAATTTCGGACATTCACGGTAATATAGGCTATCTATATCATTAGAAACAATTCTAATGGTGATTTGACAATTCTCTGTAATAATTTATTCTCTGCCTCAAGTTTTCGTTGGTTGTTGATTTACTGGGACATCCAGAGGACCTTCCTGGCTTCCTAATGTCTTCATGATCATTAACGTCTTCTTGACCTTCTGTAAAGTGTTTTATTAATTCTTTTCTGGCTCAAAGTAGATTTACCAAACGGATTGTTAACATTTCAAACACACTGGGCCACTTAATTTTATTTTTTACCGAAATTTTTATACAGATTCTTTGATTCATTTTTTTTTCTGAATAAAGAATTCGTCAAGCTTAGAGAAGCAGGTCTATCCCTTTTAAGCACAAAATAGGTACTATACAGTGCAACAAGTTCCTATCTTCTCCATTAAAGATTTTTGGGACACATCAGTCTCGCATTTTTCTTCGTGGCTCTGCCTTTGCGCCAAGTAGTGACTGAAGCTATTGCGAAATATGTAGCATTACGCGCTGAAAAAAATTTCTTTACTCTATAGGACCTATGCTGAGCTTATAAATGTCAAAGGCGAACTAAAAAAGAAAAAAAAATATTGATCATGTCAATACATGTTGAGAACTAATTTTGCAAAATTGTTCATATTCACCTTTTAATTCAGCATTCGTTGTATTTACCATTTTCCGCTTATATCATGAAACTGGTTTAAATTAGGATGAGCTGTCGTAGAAAATTGGCACTAACGTTTAGGTAATATGTTATCATATTCATGATAAGCAACTAAGATTATAATCAATTATTAGTCTAAAATCGCAAATAATGTAATGGTAATTCATTACTGTTTACGGATAGCTGTGTTATTATGAAATAATTTGAAAAAAACTACGTTTTCTAAAGAGTTAAAGAGGCTGAGTCACAAGTTCGAACCTTAAAACGTACAGGGATTAGGAGGTACAGTTGGGGGCTGCCGCCCCCCAGACCCCCCGCTTTTACAGCCTCTTTTGTTAAGATTTTATTTTGGGGGTCTGCCGCCCCCCTCAACCCCCGCTTTTTCCCTTGCAAAGAAATGCTTTGCAACACGAACGAAGTCTGCTTGAATTTTTTACCGTAAGAACATCCTATTGCATCTCTTTGATTAGAAACAGCACTGAGCCTGTTTGCTGGATTTTTTGCAGGAGATTTTTCCCTAACCGATAACAAGCTATAATGTGATGAACTTAACAATTTTGAACAGAAAAAAAGAGCGAACAGAAGAAGGGCTCAGCATAAACAAGCAGTTTAGGTTCAGGTTCATTTATTTTTCCATCATACATAATCACACTGAATACATAACTATACCTGGCACAGAGACAAGTTTGTAGTTATAACCGTAACAGACTGAGTTGTCATTGCCAAATTCTCTGAAGATTTAAAAAAAATGCCGTTGAAACAGTTGCATTCATGTTGGTACGACCAACTGATTGCAGGCTATAGGACTTAAAAAATCTTAACAAAAGAGGCTGGAAAAGCGGGGGGTTTGGGGGGGGCGGCAGCCACCCAACTGTACCTCCTAATCCCTGTAGGTTTTAAGGTTCGAACTTGTGACTCAGCCTCTTTAACACTTTAGAAAACGTAGTTTTTTTCAAATAATTTCTGCAGGTTTTTGTACAGTTTATTACTTACTATTGCTTGACTAACTGTTAGCTGATCGTGTCAGGAGTTAAAGTTGGGTGGGCTGCCGCCCCCCAAACCCCCCGCTTTTGAAGATTCTTTTGTTAAGGCTTTTAATTCCTGAATACTCAAATCAAATGCACAGTAAGATTTTCTTTTTTCAATTTTTCTTCGAGCATGCGGGCATACGGCATGTTATCAAAGCAGTGGAGACTTCTGCCGGGTGAATTTTTTTTAGGCTAAGTGATAAACTAAGTAAGCTATAAAAATAATGAGAAAATCAAAACGTTCCCCCGGGGAATTTTACGATCGCATCATCTGAGCCGTTATAGCTCATCTCTTGCCGTTGAGGGCTGCAACGACTGCTATGGTTCTCCTCCAAATTTATGACCGTGCCACTTGTGGCGTTAAAGAATGTGGCATCGAGGACTGCGCCACAGCATTGGGGAGTAAAGTAAATGGGTGACCGCGCCACTCTCAATCTTAGAGAGAAAATAAAATGTGTAACTATATAAATGTAACCTTTTTTCCTCGAGTTGTTTTCTTGTCAATTACCTCTAATGTTATGTAGAAATCAGATTCCTTAGGGAGCGCTACCGATGGAGACCTACGAACTAGTTACCTGCTGTGCGATTAGATACAGACATATAAATAAAACAAACACAAACAGAAAAGCAATAGTTTTATTGAGAGAATTACATTTAGGTGTACAACAGTGCTTCACTTCAACTGACGACAATAGTGGCTGAGATAACAATAATGACCAAATTTCTACAATGACTGAGTCATAATGATAATTCTGTCAAATGAATCGAAAAGATTATGACAACTGAATGCCAATAATAATACGAGCTAATTCTGATCTACGAATGCCCCGAAAAACACTTTTCTTCACTATATTAAAATTATTCCTGCTTCTGCGCTCTGAGTGCTATTTCACGATTGGCCCAAGTCCTGTGGAGGGGGCCGCTACCTTGTTATTATGTTTACCAACTCACTTCAATATGCTAACCGTTCATCCAATAATTTGTTTTAAATATTTTTTATGATTTAAACATTGATACTGCTCTTATAACTTAAAATTCCTGAGAAACTTTGTATCTAGCATTTTTTTTTTATTACCAAATATCTTAGCAAAATTCAAAACCGAATAGCGTCGTTGTTTGGCTGAGGCTAAAACGCAGTTTCTTCTTTTGCTGATTAAGAATTTAGACTCTTGGAAACGGGATTTAAACTTAATTAGAGGAAGTTTAATTTATGTCGGAATTATCTTTAGAAAGAAAGAATTTATTTTTTTTGTATTTTATGTATATCATATATTACTCACGGTACAGACTTACCTGTAAGCTGAAGGCCGACTGTGATGTTCTTCTGGAGACGCCTGTTGAGCCGAAGGATTTAATAGATTGGATTTAAAAGGGAAACTGGGTTTCTTTTTTAAACTTTAAATTTAAGAGATACTACTTTAAATTCAATATATAAAAAATTTACTCGGACGGGGAATCGAACCCGGGTCTTCCGCATGACAGAGAGGAATAGTGACCACTGTACCATCAGAGACTCTTGTTAAATTATTTTTAGTCTCTGCAATCTGTTTTCGACGCAAGCAAATACAAAGTAAAATTTTCGTTTTTCGACAAACAAAACTTCTGGGAAAGAGCTGGAATTTTTGGAAGCTTGCAGTCGGTCTTATCAGGTTAAGAGGAGTATTTTGATCTAATTTAATAATTAAATACTATGCTTTTAGGAATTTCAAAAATTAACATGGGCTCTTATAGGAAAACGAGGTTTTTCGTAAATGTAAATTCAGTGGATAATTTTTTCGGTCTGAAAATATCAAAAGGCCCTAAAAGGTCGAATTCCGCTTCGAATGAGTCCTCATTCACCCGGATTTGTTGCCAACTGTGGCCTGTAGGCGTGTCAGACAAAAAAAACTTGATATTTGTTTTTTGGAAAACAGGGAAGGAGGGATCGGATTGGGCAGAAATTTTGAGGATAAGCTCCCAGGCCCTAGGAAATCTTGTCCTCTAAATTTCAGCCCGATCGGACAACGTTAAAGGGGGGCTGTGGTGGGAAAAATTAACATGGGCTCTTATAGGAAAACGAGGTTTTTCGTAAATGTAAATTCGGGGGATAATTTTTTCGGTCTGAAAATCTCCCACTCCCTAACAGGTTGAATTTTGCTTCGAATGAGTCCTCATTCACCCGAATCCTTGGCCGACTGTGGCCTTTAGGCGTGGCTGATAAAAAAAACTTGATGAACATTAAGTGGCTATATTTGGTTTTTGGAAAACAGGGAAGGAGTGATCGGATTGAGCTGAAATTTTTTAGGATAAGCTCCCAGGGCTTAGGAAAGCTTATCCTCTAAATTTCAGCCCGATCGAACAACGTTAAAGGGGGGCTGTGGTGGGATGGTCGAAACTTCCGGCCCACTTTCCCCCGTGAAGATAAAGTCGGAGGGGGGTGAAATTTTGCGTGTTTCTTAGTTTGAGCTTAGGCTACAAAATGCGATCACCGCCGTCTCTCTGCGACCGCTAGCACGGGAAATCGCTTAACATTGTGGTGGGTCGCCTCTTTAAAGAGGCACAAGTGTGCCTCCTTGACAACTTTGATTACTTTGACTTATTTCAGTCACTAGATTAGCCTTTGTTTTCAGATTATTCAAAATGGCAACAGGAAATAATTCAAAATGGTATAAGAAATGTCTATAATATTCTTTTTTTGTTGCCTAATAATTACGGAATTATAACTTGAAATTTAGCTTTGAAACCAAACATATAGGGACTAAGTTTTTTGGAAATTGGTCATAATCAAGCAATCCTATTAAGCAATTGACTAATCTTTCACCCTCCCACTCAGCTTGACTTCGACAATGTTTACATCAATATTCTTACTTCTCTGATCAGAAGTGAATGAGTTTAAGAGATAACCGAAAAAAATCACGGAAATAAATCATCGCGTCAAAACTCGTAGGATTTTTTGGAATTGAGTTGTAGTCCAACTATCCCATAAAAGTTTCAGTTATCCGCTTGACTGTTAAAGGATCCCTATCAGTTACTAATCCCCCTTACTTTCAGTGTAATTATTTACGTATTTAAGTGTCAAAAAGCAGGATACTTATTTTTCCCCATATGTCAAGTTTTTTTCAAAGTCTTGGGGGCTTAATGATTTACGAAAATAGTGAATGCTCTGCACGATTGGATAGATTTGCCTACATCCTAGTATGCTTTTCTTTAAAAAATTCTCTCTGTTTCCCAAATGTCCTCCCTTCACCTGTATGGGCGACAAGTGAACGACTGGATTTTACGCCACGCTACATGACGGATCGTTCGACTGCGTGCTGAAGTCCAGTTTCCAGGTGTGTCCATGGAACCACCTAGGAAAAACAGAACATAGAATTATAATATTAGAAAATACATAATATAAACGTACAGAGTAAGGCATAATTTTCGTTTTTCGGTCAGTTTTCCGGTTCGTTTACAGTTCGATTTTGGGTGAATCATGTTGATTTTTCTACGTAGATATTTGTTATGGAATAAATATATATCATAAATAAATTAAATGCATTTGAAATATTAAATAAAACTTAGACAAATCGTTTTAAAATCTTGTAAATTAGACTACTGCCTCAATGTGGAATCCCCAACGTGGTTGAAGCCATAATTAAGTACATAATATACAGAACATTTATGCTTAAACTACACCCTTTTCTTTCTTTCGATTAATATCCGTGGATACTCTTTTGAACTCCCCCTTTTAATATTGACCGTGTTCACCCATATGAATGACCATTATGCAGGATAAATTGGGTCTAAATCTTTAGCTCTTAAAAATATATTCTCCAGAAAAAACAAAAATCGATTCTTTACGTTATTCTTATTGACTAAGTCTTGTGTTTGAAGCTATATGGGGTTATTCGCGACAGCGGCAGAAGTGCTAGTCGTTTGTGCTAGTGCTAGTGCTAGAAGTGCTAGTTACATTCCCCTCATATGATCGACTAGTGAAAATTATCGTGAATATCAACTAAAAAAGCAAGTTATTTGAAAATTGACCACGCTTCTATTGGTCTAGTAAAATTATTACGATATACTGGCACTAAAGGGAAGTCATTCTACGTGAAAAACAATTACTTGATGTCTAGTCCTATTGGTCATATTTTAAAACACCAATTAATCTATGATCAATGTTATTGAAGCAATACCATATGGCAAAATTAGATCTTCATCAACTAAATTTAAAGATGGGCGCCCTTTAAGACCGATAAGAGAAAAAACAATCAGACAAAACGAAACATGTTTATTTCTTTGTTTTTGTGCTGACTTTGGGTAGGGGGGTTATTTTACACACCGGATTACATAAAGAGAAGAAAAAAGAAGAGGAAAGTAATTTGTTTGTAGTTGTCTTTCAGGTGGGTTGGGGGGGGGGGCTTCCAGTCCTCGTCTCTTAAAGCGAAAATAATCAAATTTTACTGATTCTCTTCATATTTTCCTCTATTTTTGTTTTATCATTCTCCTGTTTTCTTGAGCCTCGTTGAATTTGCTTCTTCTAAGTAATTTCTTTCGTACTTGCCTGTTGTAGTTCTCTCCGATTCAATACCATTAAATATTACAGGGTATTTGGAAAGCAATGGGGAACTACCATTTTCGCTACTTTTGTCCTAATTGGACAAATTGTCTTCGCCCTTGGGGGCATTTTTAATACTTTCTGGATTATGGAAGCCGGCAGATTCATATTTGGGTATGTATTTCATTCCTTTTCCCTTGCCATTTTTCACACCTTTATGATTTTTGCTGTGCTTGTTTCTGTACAGGGTGTCCACAAAGTCTGGATATATACGAATTTAAAAAATTACCGAAACTCCAAAAAACGGAATTATAATATTAATATATACATTAAAAGAATCAGCTTATTATGCTGATTGTAAATATATAAGATTTATCAAGTTTAGTGTAACGCATCAAAAGTTACGAGTCGGAGTAAATTTGCCTGATGTTTGACATAGGGGGAAAATACCCCTAAAATTCAAGGAATGTTGATGAAAATCACGACGTCATATTCAACGTACCAGATAACCCTACTGAAGAAGTTTCAAGCTCCTATATAAAAATGTCAAATCAAATATCAAAATTTGTATTTACCCAGACTTCGTGGACACCCTTTTTTTTGTGTTTCTACCGTGGGTAAACTTCTTGTTGGAGCTTTGGCTTATTAATTTGAAGCGGAGAGAATGTGATTTAAACCATTTATGCTTCTAAACGATTTGAGAAGTTGAAGTCTATGCATAATTAGGTAAAGCCTAAAGGCTAAAAGGGTTACCAATCTGCCTAGATTTACTTACACTTAAAACCATATATTCACTTACACCTCAAAATTTATTAAGGAAGGGACAAATTTTTCCACGAGAATACAAAAATAAGGTCTTTTTCAAAATTGTCGCTGGTCCAGTAATTGTCGCTGAGCCAGTAATTATACTGGCTCAGCTAAAATAAAAGGAAAATGGTTTCTATATTCGCTGGGGGAAAAGAACTGGAGTTTTTAATTTACAAAAAAAAACAAAAAATAAAAAGTGAATATTTCGATTATACCACCGGTAACCAATTTTCACAGATTGGGGGATAAGCCAAGGATGCCATTTCGGGGAAATACAGGGAGGAAGCAAGGATTTTGTGTTATTCTTTTTGTAAAGATGCGGAAAGGTATTTTCAAAAATTTTCAAGGGTAATTTTCGCTTGAAAAAAGAAACAAAACACCAATCTAAAGGTATTTTTCAACATATAGGGGATTAACTCCACCCCCTTCCTATAGGTGCTTCAGTAAAGAACATGCGAAAGAAACAAAACCATTAATTACATCAATAAAGCGTTGAAGCAGCTAAATTATAATTTTAGTGATTTTTGGACTAATTTAGTGATTATTTTTTTTTTCACCGGATGGCAACCCTGGTTGTCAACTTTTTGATAAATGAATGTGTCCCCGGAGCTTCAAAAATGTAAATTTTTTAGCTAAAATGTTTCCATCTTGAAATCTCAAAAACTACAGATTATTTCTCATCACTTGAATTATTGACCAAAAGGAGCTTTGTGAACCTCGTTCAAAGCAGCCAGAAAACATCAAATATAATGAAAAAATCCATATAAACATTCGTACAAAATGATTAATATGTAAGAGCGAAACTCATATAAACATGTGAATACATTGCTAAAGTGACATTTTTTTTTATACCAAAATATATACTTAGTTGAAAAATGTTTAGTTTTAGTTGAAAAATTTACAAAATGTGTCCCTTTTTCGCCTTTTTATGTCATTGTATTCCGGCACATGGGAAAATGTCCTTTTGACATAAAGTATGTCCAGTTGACTACCCTGTCCGAGTGGTCTATTTATGCAGGAACATCTGATTTGATTGTCTCCGCACTGAAAGATTTAAAAGCTATAGGCCTATCCCTAAGGGGATCAAAACTGTTGAATAGCTTTGATAAAATTAGATGCTCTATACTTTAAATCTTAATTGTATAAATGAAGTTACAGCATAAATCATAAAAATTAAAAGGCAGCAATTACAAAGGACCAAGTTAGAATGACACGGTGGCCGGCGTTTACCCCCCCCCCCCCAAAGGCGATTACCCCCCAGAAAATACCCCTCCCCCCCGCTGAAAATAACCCTCGGAAAAGACCCCCGGCGGAAAATACCCTCCCGCGAAATACCCCCCCCCCTCCGTGGAAAATACCCCTCCTCCGTGAAAAATACCCCCCCCCCCCCCCCTCCGTGGAAAATACCCCCCTCCCCCGTGGAAAATAAGGCTTTCCAAAGTTGAGAATTTTATTTGAGTTTTTTTTTCGTAGGGGGAAGGAATTTTGGTACTTGTGTATTATGCGCCACTCACTCAAGTTTACGCTGTGTAAAATTCGAGAGCTCACCAGTTTTTTCCTTAGTTTCTTCGTTACTTTAGAAATAAATTCGGGCTATAGGTTTGTATATTAGGGGGGGGGGGTTAAAGTATTGCGGGTCTGCATGCAAAATGTTTTTGGTACAAGTATTCTGTATATTAGATAAATAGATAGAGAAGTGTATTTTAAAGCCAAATACGGCCATGAACGTAGTAAAATATCATAAATGAAAGGCACAAATAACATAAACTTTGATCAGCGATCATCATAAAACTCTTAAATGAAACACTACATTAACCTAATAATAGTAGTTAATACTTGGGAACAGTTATTGAAAAAAAAAAAAAATACTTAACACTTGGAAAAAACACTTAAATGAAACACTACATTTACTTTATACTGGGTTTCTTTTTTCTCTCTTTTTAGTTAACAAAATTTCCAGATACCTCGCTATTCTTCTGTAATTTTTTAGTGGTCATATCAGTAGACTAGCTCGTAGCGATTTGCTTACGCCCCCGTACAAACAGGTTTTTCTAGTAGTTACAGGTCATCACACTCTTTGCCAAGAGGAACGTGTATGACTTGATTGGTGATCAGGATTTGAATAAAAAAAAGGGTAATTAGTAATTGGAAAATTTTTTAATGCTTTTACAATCGGAGATGTTTGATTAACCATTGCAAAAAGGGGTAATGGGATATGCAAGCATTTGCAAAAAAGGGGTAATTAATGTTGAAAAGGGTAATTACTTCTTTAGTTTACGAGATTTGCGAATTTTTTGCGAAAAGATATTTGCGTAGACGCTTACAAGGGACATTGCTAGAAAGTATTCAATAGCTTAATTGAAAAGTAACGATAGAATGACATTGTGACTTGACCTAGCTTTACCTCGCCGATGTGGTCTGTATAATACGTAAGTAACGTTTGAAAAATATTGTCAATTTAAAAAGAAATGGCTGAAAAGTGTTATGAGGGGGGTGGGTTGCATAGAGGGGTGAGTTGCACGAGAGTTCAGTTAAAGGGGATACAGTTGCACGGAGGGTTTCGGTTATACACGGGTTCAGTTACAAGGGGGGTTCAGTTGCACGGGGGGTATCCCTTTTTTTTTTCGTAAATCGGGCTCCCTGTTTTCAAAATCCCTTTTTCTTCTGAGACTTGGAGCATTTGGTGGCTAGATATTAAACGTAATGAAATTTAGCACGGAGGTTCAGTTGTACAGGGGTTTCAGTTATACAGGGGTTCAGTTACATGGGGGTTCTTTGTGTTAAATAAGTAGTTTTTGTATCTTTTAAAAGAACTTTACGGGGATTGAGAGACTCAGTTGCCTAATTCCGTGTGATTCTTCTTTACTTGATGGTCATTAAAAACGAAATTTTTGTGTTAAATAAGTAGTTTTTGTATCTTTTAAAAGAGCTTTACGGGGATTGAGAGACTCAGTTGCCTAATTCCGTGTGATTTTTTTTTACTTGATGGTCATTAAAAACGAAATTTTTGTGTTAAATAAGTAGTTTTTGTATCTTTTAAAAGAGCTTTACGGGGATTGAGAGACTCAGTTGCCTAATTCCGTGTGATTTTTCTTTACTTGATGGTCATTAAAAACGAAATTTTTATGTTAAATAAGTAGTTTTTGTATCTTTTAAAAGAGCTTTACGGGGATTGAGAGACTCAGTTGCCTAATTCCGTGTGATTTTTCTTTACTTGATGGTCATTAAAAACGAAATTTTCGTGTTAAATAAGTAGTTTTTGTATCTTTTAAAAGAACTTTACGGGGATTGAGAGACTCAGTTGCCTAATTCCGTGTGATTTTTCTTTACTTGATGGTCATTAAAAACGAAATTTTTGTGTTAAATAAGTAGTTATTGTAACTTTTAAAGGAGCTTTACGGGGATTGAGAGACTCAGTCGCCTAATTCCGTGTGATTTTTCTTTACGTGATGGTCATTAAAAACGAAATTTTTGTGTTAGATAAGTAGTTTTGTATCTTTTAAAAGAGCTTTACGGGGATTGAGAGAGTCAGTTGCATAATTCCGTGTGATTTTTCTTTACTTGATGGTCATTAAAAACGAAATTTTTGTGTTAAATAAGTAGTTTTTGTATCTTTTAAAAGAGCTTTAAGGGGTTTGAGAGACTCAGTTGCCTGATTCCGTGCGATTTTTCTTTACTTGGTAGTCATTAAAAACGAAATTTTTGTGTTAAATAAGTAGTTTTTGTATCTTTTAAAAGAGCTTTACGGGGATTGAGAGACTCAGTTGCCCAATTCCGTGTGATTTTTCTTTACTTGGTGGTCGTTAAAAACGAAATTTTTGTGTTAAATAAGTAGTTTTTGTATCTTTTAAAAGAGCTTTACGGGGTTTGAGAGACTCAGTTGCCTAATTCCGTGTGGGGTGGCTAGATATTAAACGTAATGAAATTTAGCACGGAGGTTCAGTTGTACAGGGGTTTCAGTTATACAGGGGTTCAGTTACATGGGGGTTCTTTGTGTTAAATAAGTAGTTTTTGTATCTTTTAAAAGAACTTTACGGGGATTGAGAGACTCAGTTGCCTAATTCCGTGTGATTCTTCTTTACTTGATGGTCATTAAAAACGAAATTTTTGTGTTAAATAAGTAGTTTTTGTATCTTTTAAAAGAGCTTTACGGGGATTGAGAGACTCAGTTGCCTAATTCCGTGTGATTTTTTTTACTTGATGGTCATTAAAAACGAAATTTTTGTGTTAAATAAGTAGTTTTTGTATCTTTTAAAAGAGCTTTACGGGGATTGAGAGACTCAGTTGCCTAATTCCGTGTGATTTTTCTTTACTTGATGGTCATTAAAAACGAAATTTTTATGTTAAATAAGTAGTTTTTGTATCTTTTAAAAGAGCTTTACGGGGATTGAGAGACTCAGTTGCCTAATTCCGTGTGATTTTTCTTTACTTGATGGTCATTAAAAACGAAATTTTCGTGTTAAATAAGTAGTTTTTGTATCTTTTAAAAGAACTTTACGGGGATTGAGAGACTCAGTTGCCTAATTCCGTGTGATTTTTCTTTACTTGATGGTCATTAAAAACGAAATTTTTGTGTTAAATAAGTAGTTATTGTAACTTTTAAAGGAGCTTTACGGGGATTGAGAGACTCAGTCGCCTAATTCCGTGTGATTTTTCTTTACGTGATGGTCATTAAAAACGAAATTTTTGTGTTAGATAAGTAGTTTTGTATCTTTTAAAAGAGCTTTACGGGGATTGAGAGAGTCAGTTGCATAATTCCGTGTGATTTTTCTTTACTTGATGGTCATTAAAAACGAAATTTTTGTGTTAAATAAGTAGTTTTTGTATCTTTTAAAAGAGCTTTAAGGGGTTTGAGAGACTCAGTTGCCTGATTCCGTGCGATTTTTCTTTACTTGGTAGTCATTAAAAACGAAATTTTTGTGTTAAATAAGTAGTTTTTGTATCTTTTAAAAGAGCTTTACGGGGATTGAGAGACTCAGTTGCCCAATTCCGTGTGATTTTTCTTTACTTGGTGGTCGTTAAAAACGAAATTTTTGTGTTAAATAAGTAGTTTTTGTATCTTTTAAAAGAGCTTTACGGGGTTTGAGAGACTCAGTTGCCTAATTCCGTGTGGTTTTTCTTTACTTGGTAGTCATTAAAAACGAAATTTTTGTGTTAAATAAGTAGTTTTTCTATCTTTTAAAAGAGCTTTAAGGGGTTTGAGAGACTCAGTTGCCTGTTTCCGTGAGGTTTTTGTTTACTTGGTGGTCGTTAAAAACGAAATTTTTGTGTTAAATAAGTAGTTTTTGCATCTTTTAAAAGAGCTTTACGGGGTTTGAGAGACTCAGTTGCCTAATTCCGTGTGGTTTTTCTTTACTTGGTAGTCATTAAAAACAAAATTTTCGTGTTAAATAAGTAGTTTTTGTATCTTTTAAAAGAGCTTTAAGGGGTTTGAGAGACTCAGATGCCTGTTTCCGTGTGGTTTTTCTTTACTTGGTGGTCATTAAAAACGAAATTTTTGTGTTAAATAAGTAGTTTTTGTATCTTTTAAAAGAGCTTTAAGGGGTTTGAGAGACTCTGTAATGCAGTAGTTTTTTCAGTAAAGACACTCGATATCCTAAAAGTGTTTAATTCAAACTTTTTTAAAACTTCGAAATTTTTCAACTTTATTTATTTTTTTCTTTCTGTACATAACTTAAAATGTCAAAATATGCTTACAGTTCTAACAATTGCGCTCTGTGATTGGTCAGAGACACGATGTGACTTTCCCACTGGCATTCTATGACCGGTTATTGACAGCGCTCTGTGATTGGTCAGAGACACGATGTGACTTTCCCACTGGTATTCTATGACTGGTTATTGACACAACCTAATCTATTGCATGTATTAAATCAGTATTTTTTACGCAGTGGAACGATAAACACATAAGTCATATCTTTTAAAAAAAAGTGAAGATGGAGCATTTTAATAAAGTGTGTTTACATAACAAGGTTATTGTAGCATTGAATGCCGACAAAGAGAAATATTTAAACTTTGAAACAAGTACAGGTGGTAGCACTATTGGAAATGTATGCATGCATTGTCATGACAGTAAGGAATTAAATTTCTTTGGAATACCGAAAAAATTCAACTCTTATGTTGGTGGTTATGCGAGATTGAGATCTCCAGAGATGATTGCACTCAAAGAGAATGCCAACATAAAAATAATCATTGATGATAGAGGACAACTCCTTGCTACTGTTGCAGGTAACACATTACCTACTGATACATCCAATCGTCACCTTTCAGGTATTAGCATTCAACGGAAGATCAATAAAAGAAAGACCTACTCTTCTACTAATATCGTAAACCATATCTTGTCTACGTGCCGAAACTGTTACCTGTGTAAAAATAATGTGATAATAGACAGTGAAATTGCCAGAAAAATAAAAAGGGCATTGTCAGAAAATATCACGATGGAATATAAAGATGAATCGATGAAAAACAAAGCACCAGCAAACGTTACTGCCATTGGTCAAACAGTCATTGAACCAAATAATACCAAAGACGAAAAGCATATTGAGCCTTTTGATGAGACACCAGTAAAAATTGTGTATGACTCAAAATGGAATAATGATTATTCTACTGATTACGAACTAAGAGAAGACAATAGCTATAATATCAAGAGAGAACATGGTGAACTATTTTATGGAACAGATTCAAAATGTCCAAAGTTAATTGTTGATATTAATAATGTATCATAATATATTTTTTGTATTAATATTCTACATAGCATTATTTCATTAAAAATATATTTTGCATTACATTGTTATGTGTTCATTATTTTTAGAGTAAGCTAGCATATCAAACGTTTAGAATGTCTAATAAAACGTCGGAGATGTAAGAAAAGGAATTTGCATACATCTATTGTCAGACACATGGGGACAAATTTTTTCTTGAATTCACCTCCTGGATAAATAAAAAAAGACATTTCATTCAAGAAATTATGACGAAACTCTAAGTAAGCTACAAACTCTGTCTTGAAGTTACCTCATGGATACACAATGCAGAAATTTCATTTAAGAAATTATCAAAAATTGTAAGTAAGTAGCAAATTCTTTCAAAAATATGTTAATACGTTTAAGCAATAAATATCTTTAAGCTTAACCCGTCTTTATTCTTTAGAATAGTTTTATTCATTTCATTAAATTATGAAGGAATTGTAAGTAAGTAACAATAGCTTTCTTGAATTCGCTTCCCGGACACAATACAGATATTTAATTCAAGAAATAATAATAAAATCGCAAGTAAGTAATAAAGTCTTTATTGTTTTCCCCTATTGGATACACAATACTGAAATTTCATTCAAGAAATTATGAAGGAATTCTAAATAGGTAACACACTCATGTTACCTCATGGATACACAATGCAGAAA
The DNA here is from genome assembly GCA_027921565.1 of Artemia sinica. Lineage (NCBI taxonomy): Eukaryota > Metazoa > Arthropoda > Branchiopoda > Anostraca > Artemiidae > Artemia > Artemia sinica. The sequence continues at coordinate 5,698,151 of CM051271.1, read as the reverse complement.
TTTCATTTAAGAAATTATCAAAAATTTTAAGTAAGTAGCAAATTCTTTCTTGAATTCGCCTCCTGGGTAAATAAAAAAGACAGTTCATTAAAGAAATTATGAAAAAATTGTAAGTAAGTAGCAAATTCTTTCTTGAATTCACCTGCTGAATAAACAAAAAAGACATTTCGTTCGAGAAATTATGACAAAATTCCAAGTAAGTAACAAACTCTTTATTGTTTTCATGACTTAGATACACGATGTAGAAATTTAATTCAAGAAATTATGAAAAAATTCTCAGTAAGTAGCAATTTCTTTCTTGAAGTCAACTCTTGGATACACAATACGAAATTTCATTTAAGAAATTATGAAAAAAAAACAATTTCTTTCTTGAAGTCAACTCTTGGATACACAATACAGAAATTTCATTCAAGAAATTATGAAAATATTTGTAAGTAAGTAACAAACTCTTTTTGTTTTCACCTCTTGGATATACAGTACAGATACTTCATTCAAGAAATTATGAAAAAATCGCAAGTAAGTAACTTTTTTTTTCTCTTTATCAAAAACAATTTTCACTTAGCTACACGATGTAGAAATTTAATTCAAGAAATTAGGAAAAAATTCTCAGTAAGTAACAATTTCTTTCTTGAAGTCAACTCATGGATACACCATACGGAAATTTCATTCAAGAATTTCATGACTTAGATACACGATGTAGAAATTTGATTCAAGAAATTATGAAAAAATTCTCAGTAAGTAACAATTTCTTTCTTGAAGTCATCTCTTGGATACACAATGCGGAAATTTCATTCAAGAAATTATGAAAATATTTGTAAGTAAGTAACAAACTCTTTATTGATTTCACCTCTTGGATATACAGTACAGATACTTCATTCAAGAAATTGTGAAAAAATCGCAAGTAAGTAACTTTTTTTTCTCTTTATCACAAACAATTTTCACTTAGCTAAATGATGTAGAAATTTAATTCAAGAAATTATTGAAAAATTCTCAGTAAGTAACAATTTCTTTCTTGAAGTCAACTCTTGGATACGCAATACGGAAATTTGATTCAAGAAATTATGAAAAAATTGTAACTAAGTAGCAAATTCTTTCTTGAATTTACCTGCTGGACAAACAAAAAAGAAATTTCGTTCAAGAAATTATGACAAAATTCTAAGTAAGTAACAAACTCTTTATTGTTTTCACGAGTTAGATATACGACGTAGAAATTTAATTCAAGAAATTATGAAAAAATTCTCAGTCTAAGTAGCAAATTCTTTCTTGAATTCACCTGTTGGATAAACAAAAAAAAAAAAAAGACATTTCGTTCAAGAAATTATGACAAAATTCTAAGTAAGTAACAAACTTTATTGTTTTCACGAGTTAGATATACGATGTAGAAATTAAATTCATGAAATTATGAAAAAAATTCTCAGTAAGTAACCATTTCTTTCTTGAAGTTAACTCTTGGATACACAATACGGAAATTTCATTCAAGAAATTATGAAAATATTTGTAAGTAAGTAACAAACTCTTTATTAATTTCACCTCTTGGATATACAGTACAGATACTTCATTCAAGAAATTATGAAAAAATCGCAAGTAAGTAGCTTTTTTTTCTTTATCACAAACAATTTTCACTTAGCTACACGATGTGGGAAATTTAATTCAAGAAATTATGAAAAAATTTTCAGTACGTAACAATTTCTTTCTTGAAGTCAACTCTTGGATACACACAATACGGAAATTTCGTTCAAGAAATTATAAAAATATTTGTAAGTAAGTAACAAGCTCTTTATTGATTTCACCTCTTGAATATACAGTACAGATACTTCATTCAAGAAACGTGATTAAACACGTTTTGAAACTACATGCTATTTGTATGCCTTTCCTTGGCACCTTTCCAAACGAGCGGGGATTCCCCACTGGTTCCTACACATTGCAAAAAAAAGTGAGCAGTACGAAAACTCCACGTTTTCAACCAGACTGGTTTTTAGGGACCAATAAGGAGAGATATGCAAATTCGACATAGCTTTATTTCATTTTTTTAAGGTTCATTTAGACGAAGTTACGTGCGCGCACGTAACTTCGTCTAAATGAACCTTAAAAAAATGAAATAAAGCTATGTCGAATTTGCATATCTCTCCTTATTGGTCCCTAAAAACCAGTCTGGTTGAAAACGTGGAGTTTTCGTACTGCTCACTTTTTTTTGCAATGTGTAGGAACCAGTGGGGAATCCCCGCTCGTTTGGAAAGGTGCCAAGGAAAGGCATACAAATAGCATGTAGTTTCAAAACGTGTTTAATCACGTTTCTTGAATGAAGTATCTGTACTGTATATTCAAGAGGTGAAATCAATAAAGAGCTTGTTACTTACTTACAAATATTTTTTATAATTTCTTGAACGAAATTTCCGTATTGTGTGTATCCAAGAGTTGACTTCAAGAAAGAAATTGTTACGTACTGAAAATTTTTTCATAATTTCTTGAATTAAATTTCCCACATCGTGTAGCTAAGTGAAAATTGTTTGTGATAAAGAAAAAAAAGCTACTTACTTGCGATTTTTTCATAATTTCTTGAATGAAGTATCTGTACTGTATATCCAAGAGGTGAAATTAATAAAGAGTTTGTTACTTACTTACAAATATTTTCATAATTTCTTGAATGAAATTTCCGTATTGTGTATCCAAGAGTTAACTTCAAGAAAGAAATGGTTACTTACTGAGAATTTTTTTCATAATTTCATGAATTTAATTTCTACATCGTATATCTAACTCGTGAAAACAATAAAGTTTGTTACTTACTTAGAATTTTGTCATAATTTCTTGAACGAAATGTCTTTTTTTTTTTTGTTTATCCAACAGGTGAATTCAAGAAAGAATTTGCTACTTAGACTGAGAATTTTTTCATAATTTCTTGAATTAAATTTCTACGTCGTATATCTAACTCGTGAAAACAATAAAGAGTTTGTTACTTACTTAGAATTTTGTCATAATTTCTTGAACGAAATTTCTTTTTTGTTTGTCCAGCAGGTAAATTCAAGAAAGAATTTGCTACTTAGTTACAATTTTTTCATAATTTCTTGAATCAAATTTCCGTATTGCGTATCCAAGAGTTGACTTCAAGAAAGAAATTGTTACTTACTGAGAATTTTTCAATAATTTCTTGAATTAAATTTCTACATCATTTAGCTAAGTGAAAATTGTTTGTGATAAAGAGAAAAAAAAAGTTACTTACTTGCGATTTTTTCACAATTTCTTGAATGAAGTATCTGTACTGTATATCCAAGAGGTGAAATCAATAAAGAGTTTGTTACTTACTTACAAATATTTTCATAATTTCTTGAATGAAATTTCCGCATTGTGTATCCAAGAGATGACTTCAAGAAAGAAATTGTTACTTACTGAGAATTTTTTCATAATTTCTTGAATCAAATTTCTACATCGTGTATCTAAGTCATGAAATTCTTGAATGAAATTTCCGTATGGTGTATCCATGAGTTGACTTCAAGAAAGAAATTGTTACTTACTGAGAATTTTTTCCTAATTTCTTGAATTAAATTTCTACATCGTGTAGCTAAGTGAAAATTGTTTTTGATAAAGAGAAAAAAAAAGTTACTTACTTGCGATTTTTTCATAATTTCTTGAATGAAGTATCTGTACTGTATATCCAAGAGGTGAAAACAAAAAGAGTTTGTTACTTACTTACAAATATTTTCATAATTTCTTGAATGAAATTTCTGTATTGTGTATCCAAGAGTTGACTTCAAGAAAGAAATTGTTTTTTTTTCATAATTTCTTAAATGAAATTTTCGTATTGTGTATCCAAGAGTTGACTTCAAGAAAGAAATTGCTACTTACTGAGAATTTTTTCATAATTTCTTGAATTAAATTTCTACATCGTGTATCTAAGTCATGAAAACAATAAAGAGTTTGTGACTTACTTGGAATTTTGTCATAATTTCTCGAACGAAATGTCTTTTTTGTTTATTCAGCAGGTGAATTCAAGAAAGAATTTGCTACTTACTTACAATTTTTTCATAATTTCTTTAATGAACTGTCTTTTTTATTTACCCAGGAGGCGAATTCAAGAAAGAATTTGCTACTTACTTAAAATTTTTGATAATTTCTTAAATGAAATTTCTGCATTGTGTATCCATGAGGTAACATGAGTGTGTTACCTATTTAGAATTCCTTCATAATTTCTTGAATGAAATTTCAGTATTGTGTATCCAATAGGGGAAAACAATAAAGACTTTATTACTTACTTGCGATTTTATTATTATTTCTTGAATTAAATATCTGTATTGTGTCCGGGAAGCGAATTCAAGAAAGCTATTGTTACTTACTTACAATTCCTTCATAATTTAATGAAATGAATAAAACTATTCTAAAGAATAAAGACGGGTTAAGCTTAAAGATATTTATTGCTTAAACGTATTAACATATTTTTGAAAGAATTTGCTACTTACTTACAATTTTTGATAATTTCTTAAATGAAATTTCTGCATTGTGTATCCATGAGGTAACTTCAAGACAGAGTTTGTAGCTTACTTAGAGTTTCGTCATAATTTCTTGAATGAAATGTCTTTTTTTATTTATCCAGGAGGTGAATTCAAGAAAAAATTTGTCCCCATGTGTCTGACAATAGATGTATGCAAATTCCTTTTCTTACATCTCCGACGTTTTATTAGACATTCTAAACGTTTGATATGCTAGCTTACTCTAAAAATAATGAACACATAACAATGTAATGCAAAATATATTTTTAATGAAATAATGCTATGTAGAATATTAATACAAAAAATATATTATGATACATTATTAATATCAACAATTAACTTTGGACATTTTGAATCTGTTCCATAAAATAGTTCACCATGTTCTCTCTTGATATTATAGCTATTGTCTTCTCTTAGTTCGTAATCAGTAGAATAATCATTATTCCATTTTGAGTCATACACAATTTTTACTGGTGTCTCATCAAAAGGCTCAATATGCTTTTCGTCTTTGGTATTATTTGGTTCAATGACTGTTTGACCAATGGCAGTAACGTTTGCTGGTGCTTTGTTTTTCATCGATTCATCTTTATATTCCATCGTGATATTTTCTGACAATGCCCCTTTTTATTTTTCTGGCAATTTCACTGTCTATTATCACATTATTTTTACACAGGTAACAGTTTCGGCACGTAGACAAGATATGGTTTACGATATTAGTAGAAGAGTAGGTCTTTCTTTTATTGATCTTCCGTTGAATGCTAATACCTGAAAGGTGACGATTGGATGTATCAGTAGGTAATGTGTTACCTGCAACAGTAGCAAGGAGTTGTCCTCTATCATCAATGATTATTTTTATGTTGGCATTCTCTTTGAGTGCAATCATCTCTGGAGATCTCAATCTCGCATAACCACCAACATAAGAGTTGAATTTTTTCGGTATTCCAAAGAAATTTAATTCCTTACTGTCATGACAATGCATGCATACATTTCCAATAGTGCTACCACCTGTACTTGTTTCAAAGTTTAAATATTTCTCTTTGTCGGCATTCAATGCTACAATAACCTTGTTATGTAAACACACTTTATTAAAATGCTCCATCTTCACTTTTTTTTAAAAGATATGACTTATGTGTTTATCGTTCCACTGCGTAAAAAATACTGATTTAATACATGCAATAGATTAGGTTGTGTCAATAACCAGTCATAGAATACCAGTGGGAAAGTCACATCGTGTCTCTGACCAATCACAGAGCGCTGTCAATAACCGGTCATAGAATGCCAGTGGGAAAGTCACATCGTGTCTCTGACCAATCACAGAGCGCAATTGTTAGAACTGTAAGCATATTTTGACATTTTAAGTTATGTACAGAAAGAAAAAAATAAATAAAGTTGAAAAATTTCGAAGTTTTAAAAAGTTTGAATTAAACACTTTTAGGATATCGAGTGTCTTTACTGAAAAACTACTGCATTACAGAGTCTCTCAAACCCCTTAAAGCTCTTTTAAAAGATACAAAAACTACTTATTTAACACAAAAATTTCGTTTTTAATGACCACCAAGTAAAGAAAAACCACACGGAAACAGGCATCTGAGTCTCTCAAACCCCTTAAAGCTCTTTTAAAAGATACAAAAACTACTTATTTAACACGAAAATTTTGTTTTTAATGACTACCAAGTAAAGAAAAACCACACGGAATTAGGCAACTGAGTCTCTCAAACCCCGTAAAGCTCTTTTAAAAGATGCAAAAACTACTTATTTAACACAAAAATTTCGTTTTTAACGCCCACCAAGTAAACAAAAACCTCACGGAAACAGGCAACTGAGTCTCTCAAACCCCTTAAAGCTCTTTTAAAAGATAGAAAAACTACTTATTTAACACAAAAATTTCGTTTTTAATGACTACCAAGTAAAGAAAAACCACACGGAATTAGGCAACTGAGTCTCTCAAACCCCGTAAAGCTCTTTTAAAAGATACAAAAACTACTTATTTAACACAAAAATTTCGTTTTTAACGACCACCAAGTAAAGAAAAATCACACGGAATTGGGCAACTGAGTCTCTCAATCCCCGTAAAGCTCTTTTAAAAGATACAAAAACTACTTATTTAACACAAAAATTTCGTTTTTAATGACTACCAAGTAAAGAAAAATCGCACGGAATCAGGCAACTGAGTCTCTCAAACCCCTTAAAGCTCTTTTAAAAGATACAAAAACTACTTATTTAACACAAAAATTTCGTTTTTAATGACCATCAAGTAAAGAAAAATCACACGGAATTATGCAACTGACTCTCTCAATCCCCGTAAAGCTCTTTTAAAAGATACAAAACTACTTATCTAACACAAAAATTTCGTTTTTAATGACCATCACGTAAAGAAAAATCACACGGAATTAGGCGACTGAGTCTCTCAATCCCCGTAAAGCTCCTTTAAAAGTTACAATAACTACTTATTTAACACAAAAATTTCGTTTTTAATGACCATCAAGTAAAGAAAAATCACACGGAATTAGGCAACTGAGTCTCTCAATCCCCGTAAAGTTCTTTTAAAAGATACAAAAACTACTTATTTAACACGAAAATTTCGTTTTTAATGACCATCAAGTAAAGAAAAATCACACGGAATTAGGCAACTGAGTCTCTCAATCCCCGTAAAGCTCTTTTAAAAGATACAAAAACTACTTATTTAACATAAAAATTTCGTTTTTAATGACCATCAAGTAAAGAAAAATCACACGGAATTAGGCAACTGAGTCTCTCAATCCCCGTAAAGCTCTTTTAAAAGATACAAAAACTACTTATTTAACACAAAAATTTCGTTTTTAATGACCATCAAGTAAAGAAGAATCACACGGAATTAGGCAACTGAGTCTCTCAATCCCCGTAAAGTTCTTTTAAAAGATACAAAAACTACTTATTTAACACAAAGAACCCCCATGTAACTGAACCCCTGTATAACTGAAACCCCTGTACAACTGAACCTCCGTGCTAAATTTCATTACGTTTAATATCTAGCCACCCCACACGGAATTAGGCAACTGAGTCTCTCAAACCCCGTAAAGCTCTTTTAAAAGATACAAAAACTACTTATTTAACACAAAAATTTCGTTTTTAACGACCACCAAGTAAAGAAAAATCACACGGAATTGGGCAACTGAGTCTCTCAATCCCCGTAAAGCTCTTTTAAAAGATACAAAAACTACTTATTTAACACAAAAATTTCGTTTTTAATGACTACCAAGTAAAGAAAAATCGCACGGAATCAGGCAACTGAGTCTCTCAAACCCCTTAAAGCTCTTTTAAAAGATACAAAAACTACTTATTTAACACAAAAATTTCGTTTTTAATGACCATCAAGTAAAGAAAAATCACACGGAATTATGCAACTGACTCTCTCAATCCCCGTAAAGCTCTTTTAAAAGATACAAAACTACTTATCTAACACAAAAATTTCGTTTTTAATGACCATCACGTAAAGAAAAATCACACGGAATTAGGCGACTGAGTCTCTCAATCCCCGTAAAGCTCCTTTAAAAGTTACAATAACTACTTATTTAACACAAAAATTTCGTTTTTAATGACCATCAAGTAAAGAAAAATCACACGGAATTAGGCAACTGAGTCTCTCAATCCCCGTAAAGTTCTTTTAAAAGATACAAAAACTACTTATTTAACACGAAAATTTCGTTTTTAATGACCATCAAGTAAAGAAAAATCACACGGAATTAGGCAACTGAGTCTCTCAATCCCCGTAAAGCTCTTTTAAAAGATACAAAAACTACTTATTTAACATAAAAATTTCGTTTTTAATGACCATCAAGTAAAGAAAAATCACACGGAATTAGGCAACTGAGTCTCTCAATCCCCGTAAAGCTCTTTTAAAAGATACAAAAACTACTTATTTAACACAAAAATTTCGTTTTTAATGACCATCAAGTAAAAAAAAATCACACGGAATTAGGCAACTGAGTCTCTCAATCCCCGTAAAGCTCTTTTAAAAGATACAAAAACTACTTATTTAACACAAAAATTTCGTTTTTAATGACCATCAAGTAAAGAAGAATCACACGGAATTAGGCAACTGAGTCTCTCAATCCCCGTAAAGTTCTTTTAAAAGATACAAAAACTACTTATTTAACACAAAGAACCCCCATGTAACTGAACCCCTGTATAACTGAAACCCCTGTACAACTGAACCTCCGTGCTAAATTTCATTACGTTTAATATCTAGCCACCAAATGCTCCAAGTCTCAGAAGAAAAAGGGATTTTGAAAACAGGGAGCCCGATTTACGAAAAAAAAAAGGGATACCCCCCGTGCAACTGAACCCCCCTTGTAACTGAACCCGTGTATAACCGAAACCCTCCGTGCAACTGTATCCCCTTTAACTGAACTCTCGTGCAACTCACCCCTCTATGCAACCCACCCCCCTCATAACACTTTTCAGCCATTTCTTTTTAAATTGACAATATTTTTCAAACGTTACTTACGTATTATACAGACCACATCGGCGAGGTAAAGCTAGGTCAAGTCACAATGTCATTCTATCGTTACTTTTCAATTAAGCTATTGAATACTTTCTAGCAATGTCCCTTGTAAGCGTCTACGCAAATATCTTTTCGCAAAAAATTCGCAAATCTCGTAAACTAAAGAAGTAATTACCCTTTTCAACATTAATTACCCCTTTTTTGCAAATGCTTGCATATCCCATTACCCCTTTTTGCAATGGTTAATCAAACATCTCCGATTGTAAAAGCATTAAAAAATTTTCCAATTACTAATTACCCTTTTTTTTTATTCAAATCCTGATCACCAATCAAGTCATACACGTTCCTCTTGGCAAAGAGTGTGATGACCTGTAACTACTAGAAAAACCTGTTTGTACGGGGGCGTAAGCAAATCGCTACGAGCTAGTCTACTCATATCATAGGCAGCGCAATAGCGCTACCTACGTAAAGAACGATGTTGGAACTTTTTTTTTTTTATTTTTTTTTTTTTTTTTTTATTTTTTTTTTTGCTCTTAGACCAGGGCACTTGGTATCGAAGGAGTTGTCGTAGAAACTTCGAAAAGGGCTCACTCGATTGGAAAATGGAGTGGATTGTGTCCTTTTTAATAGCCCGAAGTGATTGGAAGGCAACTAACACCCCTTCCACGCCCACCATTTCCCCAAACACATCCAATCAAAATTTTGAGATAGCCATTTTATTCAGCGTAGCTGATTTTCAGATAGAAATTATGTTTTTGAGGAGGACACTACCCGACAGCCCTCAGGACAAGGGTTGTAAGTTATGCCCTGGGGCATATAAGGTTTTTATAGAAAGATTTGTCGTAGAAACTTCAAAAAGGGCTCATTCGATTGGAAATTCCAAGGGCTAGTGCCCTTTTTAATAGTCGAAAGTGATTGGAGGGGAACTAACCCCCCTCTCACGCCCACCTTTTCTCCAAACACATACAATCACAAGTTTGAGATAGCCATTTTGTTAAACGTAGTTGAAAGTTTTGGAAATTAGGTCTTTGAGGATGACAACCCCCCCCCCCCCACAACCCTCAGAGCGAGGGTTGTAAGTTATGCCCTGGGGGCATATAAGGTTTTTATACAAAGCGTTTGTCGTAGAAACTTCAAAAAAGGCTCATTCGATTGGAAATTGAAATGGCTGGTGCCCTTTTTAATAGTTCAAAGTGATTGGAGAGTAACTAAACCCCCTTATAACGCCCACCTTTTCCCCAAACACATCCAATCAAAATTTTGAGATACCCACTTTGTTCAACGTAGTTTAAAGTTCCGGAAATTATATTTTTGAGCAGAACACTCCCTCACAGCCCTCAGGGCAAGGGTTAAAGTTATACCCTGTTGGAATATAAGGTTTTTATTGAAAGCTTTGTCATAGAAACTTGAAAAAGGGCTCATTTGATTGGAAATTCAAAGGGTTAGTGCCCTTTTTAACAGTCGAAAGTAGTTTGAGGGCAACTAACCCCCTCTCACGCCTCGCTTTTCCCCAAACACATCCAGTCTAAATTTTTAGATAGCTAATTTTTTCAACGTTGTTGAAAGTTTAGGAAATTAGGTCTTTAAGGATGACAATCCCTCCCCCCCCCCCCCACAGCCCTCGGGGCAAGGGTTGTATGTTATGCCTTGGGGGCATATAAGGTTCTAATAGAAAGCGATGCTGTAGAAACTTCAAAAAGGGCTCATTAGATTGTCGAAGGGCTAGTGACCTTTTTAATAGTCGAAAGTGATTGGAGGGCAACTAACCCCCCTCTCACGCCCACTATTTCCCAAAGCACATCCAATCAAAATTTTGAGATGGCCATTTTGTTCAACGTAGTTGAAAGTTCTTGAAATTAGGTCTTTGAGGATGATAACCCCCTCAGAGCCCTCAGGGCAAGGGTTGTAAGTTATGCCCTGCAGGCATATAAGGTTTTTATAGAAAGTTTTGTCGTAGAAACTTCTAAAAGGGTTCATTTGATTGGAAATTGAAAGGGCTAGTGCCCTTTTTAATAGTCGAAAGTGAATGAGGAGCAATTAACCCCCCTCTCACGCCCACCATTTCCCCAAACACATTCAATCAAAGCTTAAAAATATCTATCTTTTTCAACTTAGTTAAAAGTTCAGTAAACTATGTATTTTAGGATAACAACCCCCCCCCCCCCGAGCCCCATATGCCCTGGGGACATATAAGGTTTTTATAGATAGCGTTGTCGTAGAAACTTCAAAAGGGGCTCATTCAAACACATACAATCAAAATTTTGAGATAGCCATTTTGTTCAACGAAGTTGAAAGGTCCTGAAATTGTGTCTTTGAGGATGAAACTCCCCCCACAGCCCCCAGGGCAAGGGTTGTAAGTTTTTCCCTGGGGGCATATAAGGTTTCTATAGAAAGCGTCGTCGTAAAAACTTCAAAAAGGGCTCATTCAGTTGGAAATTAAAAGGGCTAGTGCCCTTTTTATAGTCGAACGGGATTGGAGGGCATCTAACCCCCCTCTCACGCCCATCTTTTCCTCAAACACATACAATCAAAATTTTGAGATAGCCATTTTGTTATTTTTATTTGTAGCAATTCTTCTCAACGTAGTTGAAAGTTCTGGAAATTAGATCTTTGAGGATGACAACCCCCCCCCCCCAGCCCCCAGGGCAAGGGTTGTAAGTTGTGCCCTGGGGGCATATAAGGTTTTTTATAGAAAGCTTTGTCATAGAAACTTCGAAAGGGATCATTTGATTGGAAATTGAAAGGGCTAGTGTCTTTTTTAATAGTTGAAAGTGATTGGAGAGCAACTAACGCCCCTCTCACGCCCACCATTTCCTCAAACACATCCAATCAAAATTTTGAGTTAGCAATTTTTTTCAACGTAGTTGAAAATTCTGGAAATTAGATCTTTGAGGATGACAACCCCCTCACAGTGCTCAGGGCAATGGTTGTAAGTTATGCCTTTTTTGCATATAAGGTTTTTATAGAAAGTGTTGTCATAGAAACTCCAAAAAGGGCTCGTTCGATTGGAAATTGAAAGGGCTAGTGCCCTTTTTAATAGTCGGAAGTGATTGGATGGCAACTAAAGTAGTAGCCTAGGTGCTGATGCGGGACGAGATTAGGGACGAGATCGTATAATACGACCAAACACGCTATATTTTGGAACTAGATATTCAGGGACGAACATGACTTGTCAGAGCGACTTGATTCTGTAAAGCAACCAGACAGGTTTCTGCAACTACAATCATCTCTTAATATGTGCGAAGTGTATGCTAATTCGGAGTTGATCCTAGCCTCTAATCAAGATAGGTTTGTTTAGGAATGCGTCGCGGATAATTTGAGAACGAGGAATAGATTGGTACAGTGAGAATTGTTTTAACTTGTATCATTACGAAGAATATAGGTATGAAGCCAAGATGTGAAGAATGCGAATATTATTTTATTTGGATGGAACGAGAGTTCTAAATGGGTTAAAGGAGTGAATGATCTTGATTGGTAATTTGAATAATAGGGATTCTATGAAAGTGGTAAAAAGGCTTAAAACTACTTACCAGTTAAGGTAAGTCTGAGAGGATGGTAAGTCTTACGCAACTTGACATAAATGTTGGAATATCATCATTGGTATCAATCTATGGAAACGGTTACTGCTGACAAGGTGATCATGCGACTTGACTTAGCTTTACTTCTTGGCTGTGGTCGCTATAATAGACAACTACATAATGTGGGATGTGGGCAATATAAAATATTCTTTAGTATTGGAGTATGCTAACAAGTTGAAACTAATAGAGTCGTAGGCCCCAAGATGACCTTTGCTGTCCTCTGACAAAACCTAGTATCTACAAAAAATTCGAATTTTAGTTAAGAGTGGATCTCGCCTAATTAGACCACGAGGAATCCAATGATGCAAACAAAGTTATTCTCCGATGCTTAGTTTCGTTGATATTTCCTAGTATCTACAGAGGAGCTCACCATTGTTTTCGTGTCATGCCTAGTATGTACATACTAGAAATTGATATTTACGCAAGAATCTAGTATCTTACAAATTACACTTTATCAGTGAAAACGATCAGCAACACGATACAATGAGCATCATCACCTCATTCTTTAAATAAAGACGGTAAAAATACATAGAGCAAAACAACGTTTTTGCTTTTTTCTCGGAACTTAATCAGATGTATATACTAGGTTTTGTCGGAGGACAGCCGACCTTGTGACTTGACCTAGCTTTACTTCTAAACTGTGCTCTGTATAATACACAAGTACCAATTGAGCAGTGTTCTCAATAAAAAATATGCTTTAGTATTGGAATATGTTAAAAGTTGAAACTAATAGAGCCGTAGGCGTCAAGAAAAGATCACGTGACTTGACTTAGCTCTCACTTCTTGGCTGTAATTGCTATAATAGAAAAGTACATAATGTGAGATGTGGGTGATATAAAATATTCCTTAGCATTGGAGTATGCTAAAAAGTATAAACTAATAAAGTTGTAGATGCTAAGAAAAGAATTTTAATAAAGAAATTCAGAGCAATCCTTAGAAATCCTTAGAAATCAACTTGTGAGATGGTTATGGATTTGAATCGTCAAGGACCGCAACCATCAATGACCCTAAGCACCAAGGTTTTTTAAAGTTTTTTTTAACTTTTTTTTATTTTTTTTAACATGGCAATTTTTTTCAACTTTTTTTTTACATGTCTTAGAATACTATGAAACATACCTAAAACATAAATAATTCACATTTAATATTTTCCGAATTCAAAATGAGAATGATATAGATATTTTAGTTGTGACTTTTACTATTAGAAAAATGTTTGTAGTAGCAATTTTTTTTAACTAAATTTTTTTGTACTTTGAAAATTATTCAACTTTTATTTACGAATCTTAAAATGAAATGAAATATGCTTGCGGCTGTACCAATCGTACTCTATGCTTGCCCTTAGAGACAACGCGGATTTCCCAGTGGTACTCTATGGCAGGTTATCGACACTACCTAGTCTATTGCATGTATTAAATCAGTAATTTTCACACATTGGAGGGATAAACACCTGCATCATATTTAAAAAAGGTGAAAATGAATTATTTGACGAAAGTGTGTACACATGATAAAGTCATCGTTGCCTTGAATGCTGACAAAGAGATATATTTGAACTATGAAACAAGTAGTAGTGGAGATCATATTGGGAATGTATGCTTACGTTGTCATGACAGTGAGGAGTTAAATTCCTTTGGAGTACCCAAGAATTTCCATCATGCAAATGGTGGATATGTGAAAGGATTATTTCCAGAGAAGTTAGTGCTCAAAGAGAATGCCAACATAAAAATAATAGTTGATGAACAGGAGCAAATTCTAGCTAATGCTTCTGGTAACATTTTACCCGTTGATAGATCTTATCGTCATCTTTGCAGTGTTAATATTCGAATGAAAGCAGAGGGAAATAGAAGACATACATACTGCTGCACTAATATCATAAATCATATCTTGTCTACGTGCCAGAACTGTTACCTCTGTAAAAATAATGCGATAATAGACAATGAAATCGCTGGCTAAATAAAAAGGGCATTTACAGACAGTATCACTAATGAATATAAAGATAGATTAATGGAGAATAAAGCACAAGTGAACATTAGTAGAAACATCAGTATCATTTGTACATTCGAGGTAATAACAAGTCGTTGGATTATTTATTGGATAATTAGATCTACCTGCTGAACCAGTTTTTTCATATTGACTCATGACCTAAGCTTGTTTTTGGACTTCTCTGATTGAATCAATCTTAAATCCCCGATTGTTTATTGGAGAAATTATTACGTTTAAGCTATAAGATTGAAAACAAAAGCTTATATAGGACTGTGGTATGTTTATTGTGAACTGTGTTTCTGCTATTACAATAATGAGTGACGACAATCTTATATGGAATCCTATTCTGAATTACATTTGTCGGGCAATTAAAGCCGTGATTCGCTCTGACGATATAGCCCGAAAAGCAGTGGAGTTATTTTCAGAGGATTCGATTGTTAATGCTAAAGAATTGTTGTGGTCTCTGGCAGGAATTTCTACTCGTGTTACTGTGCGAACAAAAATTATAGACAATGTTTTGGACGTAATAAAAGTATTTCATGCGTGTGAAGATTAAAAGACTTGCTTGCCACGCTTTGTAATTTTCGAGCCCGACGAAGTTCCAATAATCACAGGCGAGATCACGGCTACTCTTACCAGAAAAGTAAATGAATTGTGCGTCAAGTTTAACACTTTTGTTGAGTCTAGTCCCTCTTCTCATGTTCCTGCTCCTCCTGTGTGTTTTGCTGAGCCTTATTCTACTGCAGCGAAATCGTCATATGCTGTAGTCTTAAAGAATCCCCCCAAAGATCTACCAAATCCTAAAGCGTGAAAAGGATATTTAGACAGTATATGTCGAGATAATAGTTCAAATATAGTTTAATTAAAAGCAATAAAAACTGACCGGAAACTTTTTTTTAACAACAAAAATGCAGCGGAATCACTTGCTGAAACAGTGAGTGTAAAAGATTCAACAGTAAATGAAAAAGTAAAACGCTCTTCGTTTTTTGGAATTATTCGTCATGTTCCAAATGAAATTTCAGCTGAAGAGCTTACCAAATGAATGATGCCAAATTGTGTTATGGCAATACAGATGGGCAATATTCGATCCTTTAAGATACGGTTCGATAACAAGCTTCAGTTAAGTTCTATAATGGATTCTCCGCCAATTTTTGGTTACGACTGGTTGTCAGTAAAGGAGTTCAAATTTAAGCCTATGCAATGCTAAAATTGTCAATCATTCGGTCATGCAGCTAAATCGTGTACCAGTCCTCCAATCTGCTCCAGGTGCGGTGGAAGTAATTCGAATTCTTGGACTAATCCTTGCCAAAATGCTCAAAGATGTGCTTTGCTTGCTAAAATGCTTTGCAAAAAAGATGTGCTTGCTAAAATGCTTTGGAAGGATCTGATAGGCATTCATGCTACAGTACTAAATGTCCAGAAGCCCAGAAAGTCCTGTCTAAGCAATGAGTTTTGATACATTACGTGTAGCCTCATGGAACTTGTATGGTGTTGTGATGAAAAAACTACCATTATTGGAGAGATTGTTGTGTTTTAATGATATAGTCTGTTTACAGGAACATTTCCTTTCAATAGAAGCCACCAGTATCCTCGAGTTAAAAAGAGGAGTGAAAGCTTTTACGGTTCCTGCAAAGTCATCTGTAAAAGGTAGACCATCTGGTGGGGTGGCCATCTTAGTTAGTGGTGCATTAAACCCTGTGCTATATAAGACGTCTGACTTTTTCATCGCTGTTAAGATCCATAAGACAATCTTCTCTGTGTATATGCCTACTGACTATAGAAACAGTTAATCTGAAGTGAAATTTAGTGGGGCATGCAGTAAGCTTTCTAATTATATTAGAAGCTGTCTTAGTCAAGGTTTCGAATGTATTCTTGCCGGAGATATGAATTGTGATTTAACAAATAATAATAGTGCAAGAACCCAGTTTTTGTTAGCCTTCTGTGACGATCTGTGCCTGACCGTCAATGATTCTGACTTTACTTATGTACATAATTCTGGTTCTCTTGATTTTACGTTAAGTTCATCGATGATTGAGACGCATGACAACTCTCATGTAGATCTGAGTGTTTGCGCATCAGATCATTTTCCAATTATAAACAGTTTTAAAATAATTAAAAGAGCTAATGCTGGTTACACCAAAAAGTGGATTACTAGAGAAGATTGGAATAAGATTGATCCTGTCCTATATCAAGCTATGTTAGATAATATTCTAGATATTCCAGAGATGTCCAGAAGCCCAGAAAGTCCTGTCTAAGCAATGAGTTTCAATGCATTACGCGTAGCCTCATGGAACTTAACTGGTGGTGTGATGAAAAAACTACCATTATTGGAGAGATTGTTGTGTTTTAATGATATAGTCTGTTTACAGGAACATTTCCTTTCAATCGAAGCCACCAGTATCCTCGAGTTAAACAAAGGAGTGAAAGGTTTTACGGCTCCTGCAAAGTCATCTGTAAAAGGTAGACCATCTGGTGGGGTGGCCATCTTAGTTAGTGGCGCATTAAACTCTGTGCTATATAAGGCATCTGACTTTTTCATCGCTTTTAAGATCCATAAGACAATCTTCTCTGTGTATATGCCTACTGACTATAGAAACAGTAAATCTGAAGTGAAATTTAGTGGGGCATGCAGTAAGCTTTCTAATTCTATTAGAAGCTGTCTTAGTCAAGGTTTCGAATGTATTCTTGCCAGAGATATGAAATGTGATTTAACAAATAATAATAGTGCAAGAACCTAATTATTGCTAGCCTCCTCTGACGATCTGTGCCTGACCATCAATGATTCTGACTTTACTTATGTACATAATTCTGGTTCAACCTCTTCTCTTGATTTTACGTTAAGTTCATCGATGATTGAGACTCATGGCAACTCTCATGTAGATCTGAGTGTTTGCGCATCAGATCATTTTCCAATTATAATCAGTTTTATAATTTTTAAAACAGCTAATGCTGGTTACACCAAAAAGTGGATTACTAGAGAAGATTGGAATAAGATTGATCCTATCCTCTATCAAGCTATGTTACATAATATTCTAGATAAGATCAAAGTGCCTTTTCAGTTGCTTCAACAGAGTGTGTATATACCAGATAAGGAGAGACAAGTGCTACTTAATATTTATTGCAGTGAAATAGCTCATGCTTTATTATGTGCTGACACGGATGCTGTCCCAACTCGCAAGGTCAAAGTTGGTACTGAAATTCCTAAGTGGTCGCAGAACCCAGTTTTGAGTGGAGCTTGTCGTCGAGCAAAATTTTTGCTTGGGATATGGAATGAATGTAATCGGCCTAGATCAGGCGTTGTTAACGAGATTCGCCTTGATAGTAAACGTGAATTTGGAAAGCTTTTATCTAAGCATAAATGTGACGTTATTCATAAGCATAGTGAGAAGATTAGTTAGGAGCCAAATAAGGTATGGAAACCACTTAAACGAAAAAGTAGTATTATAAAGTCGGAAACAACTCCCCCAAATGAATATGATTGGTTGTCTCACTTTGCGGCTGAATTCTCGCCCCCTGATCCTGTGCTCGAGGATAAGTTTAATGGGGAGCTTGATAAGTGTTCTATGTTGTGTAGGTCTAGGTACAGTTTTGTTGTAGGTATTTCTAATCTTGTTTGTTCTATTTTAAAGCTAAAAAGAAAAAATCTAGAGGTTTTGTAAGCTATGTGGTTTACATTTAGTTCATGCCAGTGATAAATTACTTTAACATCTGCAGCTACTGTTACAGATGGTCTTTAACTCCGGTCTTGTTCCGCATTTATTTTGTTTTCCGCATTTATTTTTTTAGGGTAATTACACCGATACTAAATAAGGGGAAAAATCCATCTGAAAACTAAGAGAAGAGAGTAACCCTAGTATCAAGAGAGAACATGATGAATTATTTTATGGAACAGATTCAAAATGTCCAAAGTTTCTCAATAATATTAATAATGTATAATAATGTATGTAACATATTTTTATGCTAATATTCTACATGTCGTTATTTCAATAAAAATATTTTATGCATTACTTTGTTTTATTTCTATTATTTTTAGGATACGCTATCACGTCAAACGCTTAGAATCTTTATTAAAAAGTCGGAGATTTTTTATTTTCTATGGAAAAAATTAGAACTGGACTATAACTTTTTTCTTTTCTTTGAGAAAATTCAGAAGAGAACTTGAACTTTTCTTCACTTCGTTGTGAAAAGTCAGAATTAATGTGGGACCTTTTCTCTTCTTTGGGAAAACATTCAGAAGAGAACTTGAACTTTTCTTCACTTCTTTGAGAAAATACAGAAGTAAAGCAGAACTTTTTATCTTCTTGGGGAAAAATTCAGAATCGAAGTATAACTTTTTTCTAACTTTTATGGAAAAATTTAGAATTGAACTGTAACTTTTTTTCTTTTCTTTTAAAATTCAGAAGAGAACTTGAACTTTTCTTCACTTCTTCGAGAAAACTCAGAATTATCAGTGGAACTATTTCTCTGCTGGGGGGGGGAATTTCAGAAGAGAACTTGAACTTTTCTTCACTTCTCTGAGAAAACTCAGAATTAAAGTGGAACTTTTTATCTTCATGGAGAATGTTCAGAATTGAACTGTGACTTCTTTTCTATCTTCTACGGAAAAATTTAGAACAGTTCTTTAAAATGTTTTTCATGTCTATGAGAAAATTCAGAACTGAAGTGGAACCTTTTTTTTTCTTTGGAAAAAATTAGAATTGAACTAATTTTTTTTTCTTTTCATTGAGAAAATTCAGAAGAGAACTTGAACTTTTCTTCACTTCGTTGATAAAACTCAGAACTAAAGTGGAACTTTTTATCTTCATGGAGAATATTCACAATCGAAATATAACTTTTTTTGTCTTCTACGGAAAAATTTAGAACAGAACTTTAAATTTTTTCATATCTGAGAAAATTCAGAACTGATACAGAACTAATTTTTTGGAAAAAATTAGAATTGAACTGTAAATTTTTTTCTTTTCTTTGAGAAAAATTTAGAAGAGAACTTGAACTTTTCATCACTTCGTTGAGAAAACTCAGAATTAAAGTGGAACTTTTTCTCTTCTATGGGTAAAAAAATTAAGAAGAGAACTTGAACTATTCTTCACTTCTTTGAGAAAAAATAAAATTAAAGTGGAACTTTTTTTCTTCTTGGGGAAAAATTCAGAATCGAAATATAACTTTTTCTATCTTCTACGGAAAAAATTTATTTCTCGTCTGAGAAAATTCAGAACTGAAGTGGAAGTTTTCTTTTCTTTTTTTATTATCATTGGAAAAAATTAGAATTGAACTATAACTTCTTTCTTTTCTTTGAGACAATTCAGAAGAGAACTTGAACTTGTCTTCATATCGTTGAGAAAACTCAGATTGAAAGTGGAAATTTTTCTCTTCTGGGGGAAAAATTCAGAATTGAAGTATGACTTTTTCTATGTTCTATGGAAATTTTTTTCTCATCTTTGAGAAAATTCAGAACTCAAGTGGAAGTTTGTTTTTTTTTAATTTCATTGGAAAAATTAAAATTTAACTGTAATGTTTTTCTTTTCTTTGAGAAAATTCAGAAGAGAACTTGAACATTTTTGCACTTCTTTGAGAAAACTCAAAATTAAAGTGGAACTCTTTATCTTCATGGCGAATATTCACAATCAAAGTATAACTTTTTCTATCTTTTACAAGAAATTTAGAACAGAACTTTAAATTTTTTTTCACCTCTTTGAGAAAAATCAGAACTGATGCGGAAAAATTCAGAATTGAACTAACTTTTTTTCTCTTCTTTAAGAAAATTTAGAAGAGAACTTGAACATTTCTTTACTTCTTTGAGAAAACTCAGAATTAAAGTGGAACTTTTTATCTTCATGGAGAAGGCTCAGAATCGAAGTATAACTTTTTACTATCTTCTACGAAAAATTTACTACAGAACTTTAAATTTTTTTTCAAAAAAAACTGATCAAGTTCTCTTCTGAATTTTCTTAAAGAAGAGAAAAAAGTATTTTTTCCAAAGAAAATAAAAAAGTTACACTTCAGTTCTGAATTTTCTCAAAGACGTGAAAAAATTTAAAGTTCTGTTCTAAATTTTACCGTAAAAGATAGAAAAAAGTTATAGTTTGGTTCTGAGTATTCTCCATGAAGATAAAAAGTTCCAATTTAATTCTGAGTTTTTTAAAAAAGTGAAGAAATGTTCAATTTCTCTTTTGAATTTTCTAAAAGAAAAGAAGAAAAATATAGTTCAATTTTAATTTTTCCAATGAAAGTAAAAAAACTTCCACTTGAATTCTGAATTTTCTCAAAGATAAGAAAAATAAATTTTCCAAAGAAGATAGAAAAAGTCATACTTTAATTCTGAGTTTTCTCAACGAAGTGAAGAAAAGTTCAAGTTCGTTTCTGAATTGTCTCAAGGAAAAGAAAGAAGTTACAGTTCAATTCTAATTTTGTCCAATGATAATAAAAAAGAAAAGAAAACTTCCACTTCAGTTCTGAATTTTCTCAAAGACGAGAAATAAATTTTTTCCATAGAAGATAGAAAAAGTTATACTTCGCTTCTGAACTTTTCCCCAAGAAGAGGAAAGGTTTCACTTTAATTTTATGTTTTCTCAAAGAAGCGAAGAAAAGTTCAAGTTCTCTTCTTAATTTTTACCCAAAGAAGAGAAAAAGCTCCACTTTAATTCTGAGTTTTCTCAAAGAACTGAAGAAAAGTTCATGTTCTTTCTTAATTTTCTCAAAGAAAAGAAAAAAAGTTACAGTTCAATTCTAATTTTTTCCAAAGAAAATAAAAAGGTTCCACATCAGTTCTGAATTTTCTCAGAGACATGAAAAAATTTAAAGCTCTGTTCTAAATTTTTCTGTAGAAGATAGAAAAAAGTTATACTTCGATTGTGAATATTCTCCATGAAGATAAAAAGTTCCACTTTAATTTTGAGTTTTCTCAACGAAGTGAAGAAAAGTTCAAATTCTCTTCTGAATTCTCTTAATGGAAAGAAAAAAGTTATAGTTCAATTCTAATTTTTTCCAAAGAAAAAAAGGTTCCACTTCAGTTCTGAATTTTCTCAAAGACATGAAAAAAATTTAAAAGTTCTGTTCTAAATTTTTCCGTAGAAGATAGAAAAGAAGTTACAGTTCAATTCTGAATATTCTCCATGAAGATAAAAAGTTCCATTTTAATTCTGAGTTTTCTCAGAGAAGTGAAGAAAAGTTCAAGTTCTCTTCTGAATTTTTCCCCTCAGGAGAGAAACAGTTCCACTTTTAATTCTGAGTTTTTTCGAAGAAGTGAAGAAAAGTTCAAGTTCTTTTCTGAATTTTCTAAAAGAAAAGAACAAAAAGTTACAGTTCAATTCTAAATTTTTCCATAGAAGTTAGAAAAAAGTTATACTTCGATTCTGAATTTTTCTCCCAGAAGAGAAAAAGTTCTGCTTTAATTCTGTATTATCTCAAAGAAGTGAAGAAAAGTTCAAGTTCTCTTCTGAATTTTCTTAAAGAAAAGAAAAAAGTTACAGTGCAGTTCTAATTTTTTCTAAAGAAAATAAAAAATCTCCGACTTTGTAATAAACATTCTAAGCGTTCGACGTGCTAGCGTATCCTAATAATAATGAAAATATAACAAAGTAATGCATAAAATATTTTTATTGAAATAACGACATGTAGAATATTAACATAAAAATATGTTACGTACATTATTATACATTATTAATATTATTGAGCAACTTTGGACATTTTGAATCTGTTCCATTAAATAATTCATCGTGTTCTTTGTTGATACTAGAGTTACTCTCTTCTAGAGTTACCAGTAGAATAATCATTATTCCATTTTGAGCCATACACAATTTTTACTGGGGTGTCACCTACATGTTCAATACGCGTTTCGTCTGTGGTATTTTTTGATTCATTGACTATATGATCAAGGGTAGTAATAATGTTCGCTTGTGCTTTATTCTCCATTAATTTATCTTTGTATTCATTAGTGATGTTGTCTGCCAATGCCCTTTTTATTTTTCCTACAGATTTCATTGTCTATTATCACATTATTTTTACAGAGGTAACAGTTCTGGCACGTAGACAAGATATGATTTATGATATTAGTGCAGCAGTATGCATGTCTTCTATTTCCCTTTGCTTTCATTCGAATGCTAACACTGGAAAGATGACGATAAGATCTATCAACAGGTAACATGTTACCAGAACCATTAGCTAAAAGTTGCCCCTCTTTATCAACTATTATTTTGATGTTTGCATTGTCTTTGTGTACTAACTTCTCTGGAAATAATACTTTTACATATCCACCATTTGACTTACTTAAGGCTCCTGCCGAGGGTTCGGCGTAGAGAACGATGAGACTAGGCGCCTCCAGGTTGACCTATCGCTTGCCAGGATCGCAGCTTCTTCCACCGGGATGTGGGCTTGGGTGAGGAATTCATCGGCTTTGTCTTTCCACCTAGTGTGTGGGCGTCCTCTGGGTCGTTTCCATCCGTGTAGGGTGGGGTCGAAGTCAAATGTGACCCGTGCTGGGGCGTCGCGTGGCATGCGAAGGAGGTGGCCGTACCACCGAACAGTACGCTGGGCAAGCTGCGTTGAGAAAGGAGTTTGAGCCGTACGTGATAGGAGAGTCTGGTTGCTAACGAGGTCAGTCCAGTGAAGTCTTTCGATTCTTCGGAGATGTTTCGTCTGAGCGACATCGACGGCGCTGAGGATAGATTTGGCAGCTGGCCACGTCTCCGCTCCATACAGCAGGACGGTGCTGACTGACGCATTGTAGATGCGCATTTTGGTAAATCGGCTTATGTTTGGCTTTCCCCAGATGCTGCTAAGCCTCCTAACAAGTGCTGAAGCCTTGGCAATTCGAGATGTAAGCTCTTTTGTGATCAAGCCATCATTCGACAGAATAGATCCCAGGTAAGTGAAGTCTTCAACCACATCTACTCGGTTTGCATGATTGGCATATATTTGAACCATTTGCATGATTGAAATTCTTGGGTACTACAAAGGAATTTAACTCCACTGTCATGACAACGTAAGCATACATTCCCAATATGATCTCCACTACTACTTGTTTCATAGTTCAAATATATCTCTTTGTCAGCTTTCAAGGCAACGATGACTTTATCACGTGTACACACTTTCGTCGAATAATTCATTTTCACTTTTTTTTAAATATGATGCAGGTGTTTATCCCTCCAATGTGTGAAAATTGCTGTTAAGAAAATTCAGTTAAAAAAAGTGCTACTACAAACATTTTTCTAATAGTAAAAGTCACGACTAAAATATCTATATTATTCTCATTTTGAATTCGGAAAATATTAAATGTGAATTTTCTATGTTTTAAGTATGTTTTATTTGGCTCTAAGACATGCAAAAAAAGGTTGAAACAAAAATTACCATGTTAAAAAAACAAAAAAGTTCAAAAAATATAAAACTTCAAAAAAAGTATAAAAATGGGGGGAGGGGCGCAAAAAGTTGGAGGGAGGGGGTCCCTTGGAGGTTATGGAGAGGGGAACCTTGGAGGTTGAGGTCCTTGGTGCATAGGGTCATTGATGGCTGCGGTCCTTGATGATTCAAATCCATAACCATCTCACTAGTTGATTTCTAAGGATTGTTCTGAATTTCTTTATCAAAATTCTTTTCTTAGCATCTACAACTTTATTAGTTTCAACTTTTTAGCATACTCCAATGCTAAGGAATATTTTACATCACCCACATCTCACATTATGTACTTGTCTATTATAGCGACCACAGCCAAGAAGTGAGAGCTAAGTCAAGTCACGTGATCTTTTCTTGGCGCCTACGGCTCTATTATTTTCAACTTTTTAACATATTCCAATGCTAAAGCATATTTTATATTGAAAACACTGCTGAATTGGTACTTGTGTATTATACAGAGCACAGTTGAGAAGTAAAGCTGGGTCAAATCACAAGGTCATCTTGGCGCCTACGAATCTATTAGTTTCAACTTTTTAGCATACTCTAATGCTAAAGAATATTTTATATCGCCCACATCCCACATTATGTAATTGTCTATTATAGCGACCACAGCCAAGAAGTAAAGCTATATCAAGTCGCAAGATCACCTTGTCAGCAGTAACCGTTTCTATAGATTGATACCAATAATGATATTCTAACATTTAAGTTAAGTTGCGTAAGACTTACCATCCTCTCAGGCTTACCTTAACTGGTAAGTAGTTTTAAGCCTTTTTACCACTTTCATAGAATCCTTAGTATTCAAATTAGCAATTAAGATCATTCAATCCTTTAACCCATTTAGAACTCTCGTTCCATCCAAATAAAATAATATTCACATTCTTCACATCTTGGCGTCATACCTATATTTTTCGTAATGATACAAGTTAAAACAATTCTGACTGTACCAATCTATTCCTCGTTCTGAATATTATAAGCGACGCAATCCTAACCAAACCTGTCTTGACTAGAGGCTAGGATCAACTCCAAATTAGCATACACTTCGCACATATTAAGGAATGAGTGTAGCTGCCGAAACCTGTCTGGTTGCTTTGTAGAATCAAGTCCCTCTGACAAGTCATGTTCGTCCCTGAATATCTAGTTCAAAGTATAGCGTGTTAGGTCGTATTATACGATCTCGTCCCTAATCTCGTCCCGGATCAGCACCAAGGTTACTACTAACTAACCCCCCTCTCACGCCCAACATTCCCCCAAACACATCCTATCAAAATTTTCTGGAAATTAGGTCTTTGAGGATGACAATCCCCTCACATCCCTCAGGGCAAGGCTTGTAATTTATGCCCTGGGTTATATAAGGTGTTTATAGAAAACGTTGTCGTAGCAACTCAAAAAGGGCTCATTGGATTGGAAATTGAAATGGTCTTGTGCCCTTTGTAATAGTCGAAAGTGATTGGAAGACTTGAAATTTTTATATTAAAGATCGTTGTGGGTACAATGGATTTTTTTTTTTTTTTTTTTTTTTTTTTTTTTTTTTTTTTTTTAGACCATGGCACATCGTACCGAAGGAGTTGTCGTAGAAACTTCAAAAAAGGTTCATTCGATTTAAAATAGAAAGGGCTAATGCACTTTTTCATAGTTGAAAGTGATCGGAGGGCAACTAATCCCCCTCCCACGCCCACCCTCCCATTTGCCCATTATGTTTAAAAACTAAATATTGCCTTAAGATTAAATCAAAATGCACTGCGTTAATGCTAATTCCCAATAAGGCATCTCAGCAGTATCCCAAGAACGACTGAGGGTATTATGTTCAAACTTTCGGGGCTACTTCTGTTCTTAAAATTTAACCAAATTAAAATAGCGTAAGTGTATCTAAGCTATCAAAGAAAGTAAACAGATTTTTTTGCGAATGGTATCAAGTTTTCTATTTCAGGTCAACTAGAGGAGGTATGAAACTAAATTAAACAGTACTATCTATGTCCAGATTTTTAAAAGGGTGTATGTTGTTAAAAATTGCTGAAAATTGTTCTCCAGCATACAAATAGCAGGCCAAACTATAAAGTCCTAAAAAAACGAAAAGATTTAAAGAATTATTTTCTTTTTCCCTGAAAAGACTGTGTCAATACTAAACGAACAGAAATTAATTAAAAAAAACTTTTTCCACAAAGTAAGTTTTTCAAAGAAAAGTAAAGAACCCCATTAAACCAAAAATGAGCAAAAATAAAATCAAATAATTTACCAAGCGTGTAACTACCACTATTAAGCATCGATAAATAAATGAAACACAAAACGAACAGAAATTACAACAAATAACAGTAGAGATGCCATAATAACTCGTGACAGTACAAAATTCGGTTATCAAAAGAACGTATCTCCGATCAGTACACCATATATGGGCATAGAGTCACTAGGGGGAATGATTGCGTAATCGGTCAATGACCTCTTTCTCCAGGTGTGTTTTTGGCACGCTCTTAGCGAAGGTCAATGTTGTTATTGTTTCCAAGGCAAAATGCCAAGGTCAATGTTATTGTTGTTTTGAACAGAGTCATTAGAGAGAACACGTGGTTAATGGGGTCAATGTTGTTGTTGTAAGTGCACGCTCGAGGCAGATGTCAAGGTCAATGTTGTTATTGTTATTTGAGCCAGATGTTATGAGGTTCCGAGAAACAGTTAATGACATTTCCTTCATGTTCGAGGCAGATGTTATGATCCGAAAATAGTATTTGTTTTTGTTTCCGAGCCAAATGTTACGAGTTCCCGGGAAACAGTTAATTAATGTCTGACAGATGACGTCAAGTTAATTAATGTCTTTGCATTTCCAAAGAGAATTGTCTAGGAGAAACAGTTAGATCACACATGATGTCATGATTGATTGATTGACACGAAAGGGGAATTAATTTGTTGTTCTAAAGAGAATTGATTCACGAAAGGGAAATTAATTTGTTGTTTCTAACAAGAGAATCGTTTCCGAGCAGACGTTTTGATTTTAGCGTGCGAAAAGGTTTCCAAATAATTTGAAATAAGCCAGCGCAGGGATACCAAACAAATGGAACATGCTGAAATTCCGTTTAGGGATAATTTTGGCGAAACCGTTTTAGCTATCTTATGGAATTATTTCGGCGAAACAGCTAGAGACATTATAAAATATGATTTTAGAAGAGATTTTGGAAGAGAATTTGAGTGTGGTCGTTATAATACACAAGTTTCAATTGGACAGTGTTGTGAGGTCCTCTACCCCAACCCCAAAGGTTCCGATCCCCCTACCATAACCCCGAAGGAAGCCAGCGGTTCTCAAAGGTTCTCTGGGCTTCCAAAGGACCCCCCCCCCGGACCCCCAAAGACCCCCACCCAGTCCCCAAAGGTCCCCAGGCACCCAAAGGGGCCCAGACCCTAAAAAAGGCCATACCCGAGCCCCAAAGGTCCTCCCCGGTCCCCAAAGGTCCACCAGACCCCCAAAAGCCCTCCCCGGTCCCCAAAGGTCCACCAGAACCCCAAAAGCCCTCCCCCGGTCCCCAAAGGCCCTCCCCCGGTCCCCAAAGGCCCTCCCCGGGCTCCCAGGGCTCCCAAAGGGCCCCCGATTACTCTACCCCTACCCCGAAGGAAGCCTCCGGTCCTCAAAGGTCCCCCAGGCTCCCAAAGGCCCTCACCGGTCCCCAAAGGTCCACCGGGCTCCCAAAGGGACCCCAGACCCCCAACGGACCCACCGGGCCCCAAAGGGCCCAATCCGTGCTCAAGGGCCCCCCGGACCCCCAAAGGTCCTCCACCAGTCCCCAAAGGCCCTCTCCCGGTCCCAAAGGTCCACCAGGCACCCAAAGGGCCCCAGACCCTAAAAAGGCCATACCCGAGCCACCAAAGGTCCTCCACCAGTCCCCAAAGGCCCTCTCCCGGTCCCAAAGGTCCACCAGGCACCCAAAGGGCCCCAGACCCTAAAAAGACCATACCCGAGCCCCCCAAAGGCCCTCACCGGTACCCAAAGGTCCACCAGACCCCCAAAAGCCCTCCACCGGTCCCCAAAGGCCCTCCCCGGGCTCCCAGGGCTCCCAAAGGGCCCCGATTACTCTACCCCAACCCCGAAGGAAGCCTCCGGTCCTCAAAGGTCCCCCAGGCTCCCAAAGGACCCACTGGACCCCCAAAGGCCCTCACCTGGTCCCCAAAGGTCCACCGGGCTCCCAAAGGGACCACCGGACCCCCAAAGGGTCCCCCGGACCCCAAAGGTCCTCTCCAGGTCCTCAAGGGTCGCCCAGACCCCCAACGGACCCACCGGACCCCAAAGGGCCCAATCGGTGCTCAAGGGCTCCCCGGACCCCCAAAGGCCCTCACCCGGTCCTCAAAGGTCCACCGGGCTCCCAAAGGACCAGTCGGTCCTCAAGGACCCTCTCAGACGTGCAAAGACCCTCCCCAGACCCCCAAAGGCTCATCCCGGTCCCCAAAGGTCCCCTCAGGCTCCCATATGACCACTCCACCCCTCAAGGGCCCCTGGATCCCCAAACGCCCTCCCCGGACCCCTCCAAAGAACCCCCTCTCCATTTTTAACACTTTTTATGGCTTTATTATATCCTTTTAGAACAAGTTCCTTTCATAATGTCCCTCCTAAACCCATTTTCCAACTTGAAGTACTTATCTTTTTTACCCACTTTCTCAATGAAAAAGAAATTAGTTTTTAATCAATTCTAATTTTCCAAATAATATAAAAATTTTCCACTTTAGTTCAGATCTCCCTCTCGAAGAGATGAAAAATTTAAAATACTGTTCCAAATTTTTCGCAGAAGATAAAAAAAGTTCAAGTTTTCTTCTGAATTTTACCAAAGAACGTGCTCCAATTCTAATTTCTCCAGAGAAAACAAAATCTTCCACTTCAGTTCTATATTTCACAAAGATATAAAGAAATTTAAAGTTCAAGTCTAAATTTTTCGGTGGAAGATAGAAAAAGTAATACCATACTTGTGAATATTTTCACGGAAAATAAAAAGTTATAGTTCAATTTACAATTTCCTCAACGAAGTGAAGAAAGGTTCAAGTTCTCTTCTGAATTTTACCAAAGAACACGCTTCAATTCTAATTTTTTCAGAGAAAACAAAAATCTTCCACTTCAGTTCTTTATTTCACAAAGACATAAAGAAATTTAAAGTTCAATTCTAAATTTTTCGGTGGAAGATAGAAAAAGTAATACCATACTTGTGAATATTTTCCCGGAAGATAAAAAGTTCTAGTTCAATTTACAGTTTCCTCAATGAAGTCAAGGAAAGTTCAAGTTCTCTTCTGAATTTTACCAAAGAACACGCTTCAATTCTAATTTTTTCAGAGAAAACAAAAATCTTCCACTTCAGTTCTTTATTTCACAAAGACATAAAGAAATTTAAAGTTCAATTCTAAATTTTTCGGTGGAAGATAGAAAAAGTAATACCATACCTGTGAATATTTTCCCGGAAGATAAAAAGTTCTAGTTCAATTTAAAATTTTCTCAACGAAGTCAAGGAAAGTTCAAGTTCTCTTCTGAATTTTCTCAATGAACACACTTCAATTCTAATTTTTTCAGAGAAAACAAAAATCTTCCACTTCAGTTCTTTATTTCACAAAGACATAAAGAAATTTAAAGTACAATTCTAAATTTTTCGGAGGAAGATAGAAAAAGCAATACCATACTTGTGAATATTTTCCCGGAAGATAAAAAGTTCTAGTTCAATTTAAAATTTTCTCAACGAAGTGAAGAAAAATTCAAGTTCTCTTCTGAATTTTACCAAAGAATAAAATTCAATTCTAATTTCACCAGAGAAAACAAAATCTTCCACTTCAGTTCTATATTTCACAAAGACATAAAGAAATTTAAAGTTCAAGTCTAAATTTTTCGGTGGAAGATAGAAAAAGTAATACCATACTTGTGAATATTTTCCCGGAAGATAAAAAGTTCTAGTTCAATTTACAGTTTCCTCAATGAAGTCAAGGAAAGTTCAAGCTCTCTTCTGAATTTTACTAAAGAACACGCTTCAATTCTAATTTTTTCAGAGAAAACAAAAATCTTCCACTTCAGTTCTTTATTTCACAAAGACATAAAGAAATTTAAAGTTCAATTCTAAATTTTTCGGTGGAAGATAGAAAAAGTAATACCATACCTGTGAATATTTTCCCGGAAGATAAAAAGTTCTAGTTCAATTTAAAATTTCCTCAATGAAGTCAAGGAAAGTTCAAGTTCTCTTCTGAATTTTACCACAGAACATGCTTCAATTCTAATTTTTTCAGAGAAAACAAAAATCTTCCACTTCAGTTCTTTATTTCACAAAGACATAAAGAAATTTAAAGTACAATTCTAAATTTTTCGGAGGAAGATAGAAAAAGCAATACCATACTTGTGAATATTTTCCCGGAAGATAAAAAGTTCTAGTTCAATTTAAAATTTTCTCAACGAAGTGAAGAAAAATTCAAGTTCTCTTCTGAATTTTACCAAAGAATAAAATTCAATTCTAATTTCACCAGAGAAAACAAAATCTTCCACTTCAGTTCTATATTTCACAAAGACATAAAGAAATTTAAAGTTCAAGTCTAAATTTTTCGGTGGAAGATAGAAAAAGTAATACCATACTTGTGAATATTTTCCCGGAAGATAAAAAGTTCTAGTTCAATTTACAGTTTCCTCAATGAAGTCAAGGAAAGTTCAAGTTCTCTTCTGAATTTTACCAAAGAACAAAATTCAATTCTAATTTCACCAGAGAAAATAAAAATCTTCCACTTCAGTTCTCTATTTCACAAAGACATAAAGAAATTTAAAGTTCAATTCTAAATTTTTCGGTGGAAGATAGAAAAAGTAATACCATACTTGTGAATATTTTCCCGGAAGATAAAAAGTTCTAGTTCAATTTACAGTTTCCTCAATGAAGTCAAGGAAAGTTCAAGTTCTCTTCTGAATTTTACCAAAGAACACGCTTCAATTCTAATTTTTTCAGAGAAAACAAAAATCTTCCACTTCAGTTCTTTATTTCACAAAGACATAAAGAAATTTAAAGTACAATTCTAATTTTTCGGTGGAAGATAGAAAAAGCAATACCATACTTGTGAATATTTTCCCGGAAAATAAAAAGTTCTAGTTCAATTTACAATTTCCTCAACGAAGTGAAGAAAGGTTCAAGTTCTCTTCTGAATTTTACTAAAGAACAAAATTCAATTCTAATTTTTTCAGAGAAAATAAAAATCTTCCACTTCAGTTCTCTATTTCACAAAGACATAAAGAAATTTAAAGTTCAATTCTAAATTTTTCGGTGGAAGATAGAAAAAGTAATACCATACCTGTGAATATTTTCACGGAAGATAAAAAGTTCTAGTTCAATTTAAAATTTCCTCAACGAAGTGAAGAAAGGTTCAAGTTCTCTTCTGAATTTTACTAAAGAACAAAATTCAATTCTAATTTCACCAGAGAAAATAAAAATCTTCCACTTCAGTTCTTTATTTCACAAAGAAATAAAGAAATTTAAAGTTCAATTCTAAATTTTTCGATGGAAGATAGAAAAAGTAATACCATACTTGTGAATATTTTCACGGAAGATAAAAAGTTCTAGTTCAATTTAAAATTTCCTCAATGAAGTCAAGGAAAGTTCAAGTTCTCTTCTGAATTTTACCACAGAACATGCTTCAATTCTAATTTTTTCAGAGAAAACAAAAATCTTCCACTTCAGTTCTTTATTTCACAAAGACATAAAGAAATTTAAAGTTCAATTCTAAATTTTTCGGTGGGTGATAGAAAAAGCAATACCATACTTGTGAATATTTTCCCGGAAGATAAAAAGTTCTAGTTCAATTTAAAATTTTCTCAACGAAGTGAAGAAAAATTCAAGTTCTCTTCTGAATTTTACCAAAGAATAAAATTCAATTCTAATTTCACCAGAGAAAACAAAATCTTCCACTTCAGTTCTATATTTCACAAAGACATAAAGAAATTTAAAGTTCAAGTCTAAATTTTTCGGTGGAAGATAGAAAAAGTAATACCATACTTGTGAATATTTTCCCGGAAGATAAAAAGTTCTAGTTCAATTTACAGTTTCCTCAATGAAGTCAAGGAAAGTTCAAGTTCTCTTCTGAATTTTACCAAAGAACAAAATTCAATTCTAATTTCACCAGAGAAAATAAAAATCTTCCACTTCAGTTCTCTATTTCACAAAGACATAAAGAAATTTAAAGTTCAATTCTAAATTTTTCGGTGGAAGATAGAAAAAGTAATACCATACTTGTGAATATTTTCCCGGAAGATAAAAAGTTCTAGTTCAATTTACAGTTTCCTCAATGAAGTCAAGGAAAGTTCAAGTTCTCTTCTGAATTTTACCAAAGAACACGCTTCAATTCTAATTTTTTCAGAGAAAACAAAAATCTTCCACTTCAGTTCTTTATTTCACAAAGACATAAAGAAATTTAAAGTACAATTCTAATTTTTCGGTGGAAGATAGAAAAAGCAATACCATACTTGTGAATATTTTCCCGGAAAATAAAAAGTTCTAGTTCAATTTACAATTTCCTCAACGAAGTGAAGAAAGGTTCAAGTTCTCTTCTGAATTTTACTAAAGAACAAAATTCAATTCTAATTTTTTCAGAGAAAATAAAAATCTTCCACTTCAGTTCTCTATTTCACAAAGACATAAAGAAATTTAAAGTTCAATTCTAAATTTTTCGGTGGAAGATAGAAAAAGTAATACCATACCTGTGAATATTTTCACGGAAGATAAAAGTTCTAGTTCAATTTTAAATTTCCTCAACGAAGTGAAGAAAGGTTCAAGTTCTCTTCTGAATTTTACTAAAGAACAAAATTCAATTCTAATTTCACCAGAGAAAATAAAAATCTTCCACTTCAGTTCTTTATTTCACAAAGAAATAAAGAAATTTAAAGTTCAATTCTAAATTTTTCGATGGAAGATAGAAAAAGTAATACCATACCTGTGAATATTTTCCCGGAAGATAAAAAGTTCTAGTTCAATTTTAAATTTTCTCAACGAAGTCAAGGAAAGTTCAAGTTCTCTTCTGAACTTTACCAAAGAACACGCTTCAATTCTAATTTTTCAGAGAAAACAAAAATCTTCCACTTCAGTTCTTTATTTCACAAAGACATAAAGAAATTTAAAGTTCAATTCTAATTTTTCGGTGGGTGATAGAAAAATTAATGCCGTATTTGTGATTATTTTCACGGAAGATAAAAAGTTCCACTTCAATTTTAAATTTCCCCGGAAGATAAAAAGTTCTAGTTCAACTTGCTATTATCTTTGTGAAAACACACAAACTCAGAAAAAATGCTCAATTTTCCATTAGTACCTATGCAATTAGACTAAAAATGAAGATATTTATACAGAGTTTCAACTCGCTATGGCTAAGTTTGCTAAAAACAAGCTATTTTCTTGCGAAAACACGCAAAATCAGAAAAAATGTTCAATGTTCCTTAAGCACCTACGCAATTAGGCTTAAATGAAGATATTTATGCGGAGTTTCAACTCGATATGGCTAAGTTTGCTAAAAACAAGCTATTTTCTTGCGAAAACACACGAAATCAGAAAAAATATTGTTAGGTTAGGTTAAGTTAGATTAGGTTAGGTTAGCCTACGTACGCGCGCATATAGGTTAAGTTAGGTTAGATTAAGTTAGATTAGGTTAAGTTAGGTTAGGTTAGGTTAGATTAAGTTAGGTTAGGCTAGGTTAGCCTACATACGCGCGTATGTAGGCTAACCTAGCCTAACCTAACTTAATCTAACCTAACAGTTCCTTTTAACCTAACAGTTCTGGTGGACCTTTGGGGACCGGGGAGGGCTTTTGGGGGTCTGGTGGACCTTTGGGGACCGGGGAGGACCTTTGGGGCTCGGGTATGGCCTTTTTTAGGGTCTGGGGCCCCTTTGGGTGCCTGGGGACCTTTGGGGACTGGGTGGGGGTCTTTGGGGGTCCGGGGGGGGGTCCTTTGGAAGCCCAGAGAACCTTTGAGAACCGCTGGCTTCCTTCGGGGTTGTGGTAGGGGGATCGGAACCTTTGGGGTTGGGGTAGAGGACCTCACAACACTGTCCAATTGAAACTTGTGTATTATAACGACCACACTCAAATTCTCTTCCAAAATCTCTTCTAAAATCATATTTTATAATGTCTCTAGCTGTTTCGCCGAAATAATTCCATAAAATAGCTAAAACGGTTTCGCCAAAATTATCCCTAAACGGAATTTCAGCATGTTCCATTTGTTTGGCATCCCTGCGCTGGCTTATTTCAAATTATTTGGAAACCTTTTCGCACGCTAAGATCAAAACGATTCTCTGCTCGGAAACGATTCTCTTGTTAGAAACAACAAATTAATTTCCCTTTCGTGAATCAATTCTCTTTAGAACAACAAATTAATTCCCCTTTCGTGTCAATCAATCAATCATGACATCATGTGTGATCTAACTGTTTCTCCTAGACAATTCTCTTTGGAAATGCAAAGACATTAATTAACTTGACGTCATCTGTCAGACATTAATTAACTGTTTCCCGGGAACTCGTAACATTTGGCTCGGAAACAAAAACAAATACTATTTTCGGATCATAACATCTGCCTCGAACAGGAAGGAAATGTCATTAACTGTTTCTCGGAACCTCATAACATCTGGCTCGAATAACAATAACAACATTGACCTTGACATCTGCCTCGAGCGTGCACTTACAACAACAACATTGACCCCATTAACCACGTGTTCTCTCTAATGACTCTGTTCAAAACAACAATAACATTGACCTTGGCATTTTGCCTCGGAAACAATAACAACATTGACCTTCGCTAAGAGCGTGCCAAAAACACACCTGGAGAAAGAGGTCATTGACCGATTACGCAATCATTCCCCCTAATGACTCTATGCCCATATAAGGTGTACTGATCGGAGATACGTTCTTTTGATAACCGAATTTTGTACTGTCACGAGTTATTATGGCATCTCTACTAATAACGGAGTCAAACTAAAAAACAAGCAGAAATTAACATTTGGCGAAAAAAGTTATGAAACTAAATTAAGCACTACTATTCGTGTCCAGATTTTCACAAGGGTGAATGTTGTTAAAAATTGTTGAAAATTTTTCTCCAGCATACAAATAGCAGGCCAAACTATAGTCTTTGAAAAAACGAAAAGATTTAAACTATTATTTTCTTTTTCCCTGACAAGACTATGTCAATATAAAACGAACGGAAATTAATTAAAAAAACTTTCTCCACAGAATAAGTTTTTCAAAGAAAAGTAAACAACTCCATTAAACCAAAAATGAGCAAAAATAAAATCAAATGATCCATCAAGCGTGAAACTACCACAAATCAGCATCGATAAATAAATGAAACCCAAAACGAACAGAAATTACAACAAATAATCGAGTCAAACCCAAAACGAGCAGAAATTAACATAAGTAGGGCTCAAAACCCCTATGCCTTCTCAAGGGTAGAACATAATTTGCACCTTACTGATAAAACACAAATGAATATGCATTTTCAGTTTAATATACATATACTGATATTTATTAATCAAAATGTTAATATTTTTTGATTTATTAAAGTTATAAAACTAAAAACATTAATTTTTCCGCGGGGGGTATTTTCCGCGGGGAGGGGTTATTTTCTTGGGGAAGGGGGGGTATTTTCCGCGGGGGGTATTTTCCGGGGGTATTCGCCGGGGGAGGGGTAAACGCCGGCCACCTTATAAGTCATCTACTGACTAGCAGAAACTAGAAGGCTACTGTAACAAAAGAAAGTTGTTTAAGGGCTTTAAAAAGTCATTTAAAAGCTTATCAATTTAAAAAAAACGAAGTTTTTTCGAAGGAAGTAAAGACCGAAGTTGAAACTTAAAACGGACAAAAATAATTACTTCACAGCCTATTTAATATATATTAATATAACTAATACAAATAAATTCACTAATTATGTTTCCCTATGCTTTTATGATTATGCAAAACTAGCGCTTTACTGGAAACACAAAAGTCAAGTATAAAAAACAGGATTATTGATTTAAGAGTCAAAAGTGAGTGTGTAGCCTGACAACACTAAACGAATCTATGAAGCTTTTCATAGTCTTACACCAGTTGTGACATTAGTAACTTTCAGTATACAATTAAAATTATCTTAAAAACATAAGCGTAAAACTAATATTTTTTGGAACCGCGAAGTAATTGAAGAGGATACAGAAATATTGAATTGATTTATCAAGCAGCATTTGCTCTCACCAGCTATAATACCAATAGTGGGTAATATACAATCTTAAATTGTAAGAAATATGCTTTAGTATTACTTGAAATGAAGATCAAATAAGACATAATATGAACTATGGAAATCTGGTTATATATCTCTATACAACAGTGAATTTCAAGCTATGATAGACATGTCCTTTTCAGAAGAAAAACGATAGCTGGTCATTGAACTGGGCCATTGTGCAGAAGGGATACCAAATTAAACGTAAAAAAATAAATAAAGCAACAATTCTAAAATGGATTGTTGCTTTATCTTAAAAGGGATTGATCCTAAAAGAGATTGATAATATTTTTATTCTGTAAGTGTCCTTAATTGGTTTGCTTTTACTGTACCAAAACTCCTATATTATTTCGTGTTTCAAATAGTTCGTGGTAACGAACTGTAAGTAAGGAGCGACCCGGCTCAATGGTAACCGAAACTCTAAAAAACGGAATTTTGATACCAATAGATACATCAAAAGAATCAGATTTTAATTCTGATTTCAAATATATAAGTTTCATCAAGTTTAATCTTACCCATCAAAAGTTACGCGCCTGAGAAAATTTGGCTGATTTTCGAGAAAAGGGGGAAAGACCCCCTAAAAGTTATAGAAACTTAATGAAAATCACACCATCATATTCAGTGTATCAGAGAACCCTACTGTAGATGTTTCAAGCTCCTATCTACAAAAATGTGGAATTTTGCATTTTTTGCCAGAAGAAAGATCACGGGTGCGTGTTTATTTGTTTGTTTGTTTTTTTTTTTTTTTTTCTTTTTCCCAGGGGTGATCGTATTGACCCAGTGGTCCTAGAATATTGTAGGAGGGCTCATTGGAACGGAAATTAAAAGTTCTAGTGCCCTTTTTAAGTGACCAAAAAAATGGAGGGCAACTAGGCCCCCTCCCACGCTCATTTTTTCCCAAAGTCACCCGATCAAAATTTTGAGATAGCCATTTTGTTCAGTATAGTCGAAAATCTAATACATATGTCTTTTACGATGACTTAATCCCCCACAGTTCCCAGGGGAAGGGCTGCAAGTTATGAACTTTGCCCATTGCTTACATATTGTATAGGTTATTGGGAAGTATACAGACATTTTCAGGAAGAATTTTTTTCTGGTGGGGGGGAGGGGGGCTGGAGGAGGGGGTTACTCGGGAGAATCTTTCCGTGGAGGATGTTTCTTTGGGGTAAGGAACATTTCTATGAAGGGGGCGCCGGATTTCCAAGCATTATTTAAAAAACGATCAGAAATTAAATAAAAAAAAAATAGTTTTTTCAACTGAAAGTAAGAAGCAACATTAGAACTTAAAATGAACAGAAATTATTACGTATATGAGGGGGTTCTCCCCCAAGTCAATACCTAGCTCTTTACGCTACAGTTTTTTTTTTAGTGCTTTCAAAAGAGCTATCTATTCTAATTAAACGGCCTTTGTGATTCAGGGGTGTGTGAATTAAAATTTTTTTGAACTTTTAACGTAAAGAGCGTGGTATTGACTAAGGGGAGAACCCCGTCATATACGTAATAACATATACGTAATAAAAAAAAAAAAAACAAAAAAACAAGCGATACGGCTCAATAGTAAGCCAAACTTTTAAAAACGGAACTTTGATGTCAATAAATGGATCAAAAGAATGGGCTTATAATGCTGATTCTAAATATATGAATTTTATTAAGTTTAGTATTACTCATCAAAGGCTACGAGCCTGAGAAAACTTACCTGATTTTTTAAAGAGGGGGGAAACATCCCCTAAAAGTGAAAAACATTTTAATGAAAATCACACCGTCAGATTCAGCGTATCAGAAAACCCTATAACATAGGTTTCAAGCTCATATTTGCAAAAATCTGCAACTTTGTATTTTTTGCCAGAAGAAAAATATACGAATATAGAAGTTCGTTACGTAAGTTAATTTGTAATTTACGTCAGAACCAAATTTAGAGACAGCCATTTAGCAAAAGAAAAGTAAAATTTTTATGCAAATTTTGTTTACTTATTCAATGACGGCGAGCCAAAATAAAAGCTGCATTAACTAAAAAACGATCAGAAATTAAATAAAAAAAACAAGTTTTTTAAACTGAAAGTAAGGAGCGACATTAAAACTTAAAACGAACAGAAATTATTCCGTATATGAAAGGGGCTGTCCCCTCCTCAACGCCTCGCTCTTTACGCTAAAGTTTTTTATTGTTTTAAAAAATAAAGTTGTGAGACAGAGTCAAACTTTTGCGTAAAGAGCGAGGCGTTGAGGAGGGGACAGCCCCTTTCATATACGGAATAATTTCTGTTCGTTTTAAGTTTTAATGTCGCTCCTTACTTTCAGTTTAAAAAACTTGTTTTTTTTATTTAATCATATATAAGTTTCGTTATGCTAAAGTTTGACTTTCTCACAACTTTATTTTTTTAAACAATAAAAAACTTTAGCGCAAAGAGTGAGGCGTTGAGGAGAGGACTGCCCCTGTCATATACGGAATAATTTCTATTCGTTTTAAGTTTTAATGTTGCTCCTTACTTTCAGTTCAAAAAACTTAGTTTTTTTTATTTAATTCAGTAAAGCGCTAGTTTTTTTTTATAATCCTAAAAGCATAGGGAAACATAATTATTTGGTGTATTTGGTAGTTTTATTGATATATGTTAGATAGTTTGCGAAGTAATAATTTTTGTCCGTTTTAAGTTTCAACTTCGCTCTTTACTTCCCTCAGAAAAACTTTTTTTTTAAATTAATCTTTGTTCGTTTTTGATTAAAATTAGTTTCAGTTGAAAGCTTATTTTTAATATAATTTTTAATTATCACCGATCTAGGTGAGATAAGACACCTAAAAATACTGCAACCAACCTTGGCAGCTACGAAAAACTTTCAGTCTCCATACTTCATGATCCATACTTCACAAAACAATACATATTTTTCAGGAAAGTTTGTTTTTTGATGAGCAAAGAGCTGTTTTTACCCGGCCGACTTCACCTGAAAATGCCATAATGAAGACAGGGCTTTATAAATTGCCTATTGACTAGCAGAAACTAGAAGGCTACTCTAACAAAAGAGAGCTGATAAAGGGCTCATTTAAAAGCTTACATTTATATCTAATCGCTTTTTATAAATTTGACTTGATAGCACATTCCCATAAAGTTTACTTTCAATTGTTTCCACCATTTTTTTTTTTTTTTTTTTTTTTTTTTTTTTTTTTTTTTTTTTTTTTTTTTTTTTTTTTTTTTTTTTTTTTAATGAAGAAAGTGCCTTTTCCAATGAAATGACCAAAAAAGTTGTTTTTCAAAGCCTAGGCTGGAGCAAAAAACTAGAGCAAGGACGTCTTTTCTCCTCAATTACCGCAGTTAGAACTAGCACACAGGCTTCATCGCAGAGTGAAGTTTAAAGCTTCAATTCAAAATTGTTGATCATTCAAGCTTAATTTTGGCAGATTTTCAGTTGAAAAGTTTTTAGTTTTAGTTAATTTTTTTTTAAATAATTTTTTACTTTTAAGATGAGCAGGCGATTTATGAAACTTACTAAGAGGGTCTGTAGAGGGAGAATATGTGAGGTTTTTTTTAAACCTTCAGTTAAGGGCTCTAGACCATAATTATTGCAATGGTACCGTTTTATGTTACCAATCTCTTCCACTTAAGAATTGGTACCAAAAGTGCCGTTTTTAGTTCTATATGGCACTTTTAGATGGTAAAATTATAAAAATCAAGTAGATATGAGTAATAGGTTTAAAATGAGCCTTCCTGGGATATGCTTTAAAAAATGAGTGCATCAAATTGGCAAAATAGTGGATTATCTGAAAAGTAATCATAAAAAGGGACATTCCATGATTCAAAACAAATTCAAGCTGGAATCGAGCGCAGGATAATCTAATTTGAAGTCAAGCGCTGTATTAACAGAACCACACCTCCAATAATGCAATTTAATACATTGGGGTTTGTAGGACTTTAATTTCGTAGCTTATTAAGCGGGCATGGTGGAGGAATTTGCAGGGGGTGTTCTTGCAAACCTCCAGTTAAAGGTTATGGACCGTAATTATTACAATAATACCGTTTTATGCTTCCAAGATTTTCCACTTAAGAAGTGGCATCAAAAGTGTTGTTTTCAGGGCTGTATCTCACTTACGAATAGTAGAATTGATAAAAAAAAAGCACGTGAATATTAGCAAAAGTTTTCAAATGAGCCATTAAACATCACTCTAAAAAGCTCTGGTCACCCACTTTTCCCAGCTTTTCCACTTGAGACATGGCACCAAAAGTACCGTTTTAAGTGCCATTTGAAACTTGCAGATAGTGGAATTTATAGGAAGAAAGTAGATATGTGCAATATTTTTTATATGAGGTATCAAAAATTTATCTAAGATGTTCTGGTAGCCCGCTAGCCCCAACCCTCGAGAAACGGTATAAAAAGTGCCTTTTTTCGTGCCATATGGCCCTTACAGACGGCGGAATTTATATAAACCATGTAAAAATGAGAAATAGCTTTTTAATGAGCTCTTAAGCATCTCTCTATGATGTTCTAGTAACCTGCTAGGCCTGAAAAAAAGAAGAAGAAAAAAAAGACCCTTTTAACATTTTTTTAAACTTTTAGTTACTATGGGCTGTGGTTCCCTCTTTACTGGGTTGCAGCTAATGCTCAACCATGACAGAGTTCATTGCAAATTCTCCCCAGAAACTAGTTAACATTGAAATCTGTGAAATCTAATAGATAGTAGAACTTTTAAAAACCTAGCAAAAAACCTACGAAACGAAATAATACTCACCATTCCTGGTTCAGTGTCAGATGACAATTTTTTTCACTAGGCAGTTTTTTTTTCAAAATGCGTTTTTAAACTTTTGGTTACTATGGGCTGTGGTTCGCTATTTACTAGGTTGCAGCTACCGCTGCAACTTGTACCAAACCCATTTTGCATCTAGGGCGTCGGCAGAAAATTTTTCGGGGGGGGGGGGGCAAATGCCAAAATATCAGTGGTGGTTGAGTGACAGGGAATATATTTCAGGAATTTTTTTTTTACGTTGTAATAAGTTTATTTTTAAACACTTTTAGGAAATACCTTTTAAATAAAAAGAGCAAATAAAGTGCACGCAAAATGAAACAAAACACAGTAAATTTGTAACCGCAAGGATTCCTGGCAAAGGGATTAATTTGTTTAATCAATAATATATTTAATTATTATGCATTTAGTCTTAAAAGAAAATCAAACTCAAACCAAAATTACAGAAAGATTGCTTCCATAGATTATAACAGATGTAGACTTGTCTTTATTCAATTTCCTACACCTTAGAATAGTTTACAGAAGGAGTAGAGATATTAAAAAAAAAAACATCCTGCTTGCACAGATACCAAGTTTTGATTTTATAACAGTCATATAAAATGTACCTGTTTCACAATAGGACAATTCTCCCCCTCGAACTTAAATCCTTTATATATTCAGGCATTAAAAAAAAAATACAGAAAAACAAAATATTTCATATTTCAATGATCTCTGTTTGGATTGTGATGGGCAATCAAACAGTTCATGGTAATGTACTGTAGGCCTATACAAAATTTGCCTGATTTTCTAAAATAGGGGGAAGGACCCCCTCGAATTCATAGAACTTTAATGAAAATGACACCATCAGATTCAGCGTATCAAAGAACACTACTGTAGAGTTTCAAGCTTATCTCTGCAAATATTATGGAATTTTGTAATTTTTGCCAGAAGAAAGATCACGGATGCGTGTTTATTTGTTTTTTGTTTGTTTGTTTTTACCCTAGGGGTTATCGTATCGACCCAGTGGGCCTAGACTGTCGAGAGAGGGTCCATTCTAATGGAAATGAAAGGTTCTAGTGCCCTTTATAAGTGACCAAAATAATTGGAGGGCAACTAGGCCCCCTCCCACGCCACCGTTTTCCTAAAATCGTCCGATCAAAATTTTGAGATAGCTTTTTTCTTCAGCATACTTTAAAGGCCCAATAAATATGTCTTTAGACATAAAATGACCCCCTAAAGCCCCTGGGGAAAGCTTTTTAAGTTATAAAATTAACATATTGTTTCAATTGTTATTGGGAATATGTATAGATTTTTCGGGTGGGGAGGGGAAGAAGAATTTTCTGCTGAGAGGATTTTACACTGGGAAAATTTTACGTGGAGAGGGAAGTTTCCAGGAGGTGAACTTTTCAGGGGAAATTTTACACTTGGTGAATTTGCCAGAATTCCTATACGAAAGTTCTTTGTCTTGCTTTTTCTTTACCGATTCAATTTTAGGCGTGGAGATTAAGGGTAATTGTCCGGGTTAAATTTTCGCCAGGATTCAATTGTCCAGAGGAAATTTCTTTGGGGAGGGGGATTTTTCCGTGGAGGTGGAGCCACGTATCCTGTTGTTATTAAAAAAAAACGATCAGATATTAAATAAAAAAATAAGTTTTTTCAACTGAAAGTAAGAAGCGACATTAAAACTTAAAATGAACAGAAATTATTACCTATATGAGGGGTATTGCCTTCTTTTCAAAACTTCGCTCTTTACGCTAAAGTTCAAATTTTGTCCCAATTCTTTAAAAACAAACAACTACTTAAACACAAGGGTCGTTTAATTAGAACAATAAGTAACTTTTTTTAAGCGCCGAAAAACCGTAGCTTGAAGAGCGAGGTATTGAGGAGGGGGGCAATCCCCTCATATGCGTAATAATTTCTGTTCTTTTTAAGTTTGCTCCTTGTTTTCAGTTGAAAACTTTTTTTATTTAATGGAGCTTAGAGATAAACATTTTTCTGAAGGCAATGAACAAAGTATGTTAATTAAAGTAAAAGTATATGAAAATGGATAAAGTAATTAAAAAAATCACACAAAACAATAGCCTATTTACAAAAACTAAGATATAAACTCCAAGCATTCAGTTCTGTTGAGCAATGCCGAAGCTTTGGACGGATATTTTTTAATAATATCGACAGTTTTGAACCCGGTTATCAAACACCCTAATATTTAATGCCTTTAGACTCAAATGTTTGTAAAAAATTAACGCATTATCAAAGTAGTTTGTTCAAAGTAAAACATTAAAACTGAGATTAAAGTGCCATATTAAATTATGCTGATGATATCCTGAGTTCTAACTTATTGTTTTCCCGAATTGAGGAAAAATTTTCTCTAATGGTAATTGGCTGTTATAAGATGAGTCTTTCGTTTAATGAATGTGAAAGTGAAATGCTTGTGCTAGGCCCCTGTTCTCAAAAGCCCTCTGCCGCTTCTTTTCAGCTCTAATCAAATTTATATCGCTTCTAGTACTATTACTTTTCTCGGCCTTTTAAACTTTTGAATGAAATTCTTGGAACAAGAAATGTGTTTGCAGTTCGGGTCAAGTTATCTTCGTATTTTATATTGGGTTTTAGAAACTTCAAGTAGCAACGAGCTCAGTAGAATTTATGATGTTTTGTCTTCTGGAAATGGAAATCAGAATATTAGGTTTCTAATACCAGAAAAGTGGAACTCGGATAATTCTAATTTGAAATAACGTGTTTCTAAGAACCTTGAGAAACACAATTAGCGAATGGTTT
This sequence comes from Artemia sinica, assembly GCA_027921565.1. NCBI lineage: Eukaryota > Metazoa > Arthropoda > Branchiopoda > Anostraca > Artemiidae > Artemia > Artemia sinica. The sequence goes on along the minus strand of CM051271.1, from coordinate 5,654,563 downwards.
TCAGGAGTTCCTCTCGTGTCTTAATTGAGTCAAGTTCTTGTCTTGTATTTGGTTTCAAACCATGTATTATAGACTTTGTATAATAAATGCATAGTTTATAGTAAACAGAATCGTGTACCTCCTCCCACGAGAACCCATAACCCTGAACGATTTGACTTACTAATGTAAACCCATGCCATCATCAAAAGGAAAGTAGGTTTACAGCCTTCCGATTGCGTCAAAATGTAAATCCTTTGGCTCTTGCTCAGTATTTTGCTGAAAAGGTGTGGGCCAGAGATTCCAGAGTAACCCCAAATTATGGAGCTCAGGGTCGTATCCAGGATTTGTGTGGGGGAGTTTACAAAAAAACTTTAAAAAACGCATCAAAAATTTGTTTGTTGCCTATTCATTTTTGCTACGTTTTTAAGAGTCGGAAAAACATTTCGGGGGGGGGGGGGGTTCAAACTGCAATTGTCTTTTTGAGTTGAACAAGATAATATAAAAACAAGGAAATGTATTTTTACTTTGAAATGAGTTGAATTTACTTGTCTACAAATGCACATACTGAAATTTATGTCCAGGCATTACCTTTTTATGACTTTTACAGACGTCTTGTTTTTCGCCTGTAAAAGCAAGTGAAAAAAGAGACGTTTGTACATTGAAAGTGTTTTGAAATGACCTTCCCCTAATCTGGTTTTTAATTCCCGCGTCCGTATTTCTTCTATTTTTTTTTTTTTTTTTTTGTTTCCTAGTAATACTATAGCTGTGAATGCAAATTCATCGTGACACAAAGCCATCTGACGCCAACAATAGGCAAACACGTCGCTGTTTCTTGGCTATAGAAACCCCGATGATTGCCGATCCATAAGGCTAGTTAGCCTATACTATTGTGTAGTATTTTTTTTAGGCTATTTATAGCCATGAAATATTAGCCGAATTGCAGTTGTTTTTTCTTCTTCTTTTTTCATAATTCAATCTCATCCCCACTTTGCTTTCGTTTACTATGGATACCCATCACTCCAGACTATTTTTACTAAGCTACTTGACAGGAATAACAGTAAGATTTAGACCCAGGCGCCGCGCCGATGAGGGAAGACCGGCGGCGGCGGGGCCAAAAACAGCACGCCGTGCCGCGCCGCCTGTAAGATGTCGGCGGTGCGCTGCCGGCGCGATCAATGTTGACCGCAAACATTAATGTTTTCATCAGCCTTTCTCAAGTCACAGCTATAATTCACAACAGATTCGAGCCTATTCATGAGTTCAAAAATTCACAAGTCGCTGGCTGGAAACTGGTCTTCTTTGTTATTCATCAGGAGAAGTAGAAATGAGGTAGAAACGAAATGGCTGTGGCGTTTCGGAACCCTTGCATAATACGAGTAGTTGAAGTATCTATTAGCTATGTATTCTTAACATAAATAATTATCAAAATTAGTAGTTTTCTTCATCGAGCATTACTGTATGCAAAACCTCAAATACCGTATCACAAAATTCGTCAGTTATCTGGGTAAAAACTTTGAATATAACTTTGAACTTAGAAGCTTAATTTTTTCATAATGCCCTTTGCCTATATCTGTTTTTTCACCTTTAAAAGAGTTGAAATTGGCGACTTTGATATTGATTGTTTTTTTTTTTTTTTGCTTTTTTGGATTCTTAAAAAGACTTCTAAATGCATTTTAAAGTTTTTTTGGCTTCTTTATAGAATATATGTAATGTAGGCTAAGGCTGAACTGCTGCTTTTTTATTGCATTTGGCTGCTTTTTTGGATATTATTCGTTTTTTCTTTTAGAGATTCATTCCAAATTATAAACTCATAAATACCTAATATCACTCAAATTATAAACTGCATCTAAAAAGGAGTAAGTTTATCAAATTGAAAAATACATGATGAACACTTCACATGAGAACACTTCAATTACAATGAAACAAAAACACTTAATGGTTTATTCGGTATGAAGAAAAATGAAGTGCCAGCTATTTTCTGGTAAATAATGAAAAGCTCATCCGTTTTAAATGTAATTAAATGAAATAATATGCAGACTGAAGTAGCTCCAGGAAGATGTTGAGATTTTCATCCTAGTTCGTCACTTTAAATCCAAGCAAAATGTTAGGACACTTAGTATTGTAAGGGGGGGGGTCTTCTCATGGTGATGACTCCATGCCCAAACTCAGCCATGAGACCCGAGAACCCCTAAATAAGCCTCAATAGACGAAATGAACCAAGTGAGAGAGATATCTTGACAAAATCCTAATCATCGTTATAAAATATACAAGACAACACAGGTATAAGAAAAACTAAGATTTTATTATTAAAGAAGAGAACTTTTTAGTTAGTAGTTATTTCATTGTAAATCAAAATTCAATAATTATTATTCTTCACAATCAAAGATCAATTCTTGTTCATATAATTGCTAGAAGTAAAATTTATTATTATTAAAGGAAAGCAAGCATTATAACTAATATATTAAGACTAATATGTTCCTGCTTAAAAGAATTTAATAATAATATTAAAGAATGGGATATATACCCATTTATTAGGATTTTAACATAATAGAATTAAGAAAGAGCAAGGAACACATTAGACTTACATTCTACATGCATACAAAAGCTTGCGCAAAGCCAAAAACCCAACTGACTTCTCTCCTCAGTCTCCCGCTATATCAAAAGATATGTTCCCCTTGTTTGTCAAACAACGTAGCTAATTCAACCCTTCTAAGAAAAAGGGTTTCTATTGCAACATAAGGAAATTGTGTACAGGGAAAGGGTTACAAAAATAAATTTATCTTGTTCAATACCCTAAAAGGCATTGGCTTAAGCCGGATTCATAGCAACTTGATATTAATTCTAAAATTAGAAGGACATTTCTTACAGTATCAGTTATTGAGTTTAAGCTTTGATTTTCAAATGCTCACAAAATTAACCAAATTTAAGAAAGTCGCAACAATAAGTCATCTGTGGTCAAAATACTCAAAGACTCCTCTTTGATTCCCACCCATTCTCAAAGCTTCTGCTCTGGTCATTTCCATGGAAATCTCCAAAGAGTTTCTTTTTAAAATAGCTTTGAAGCGTAGTTATATTTAGCCTTTTTTGCTTTTCTTCAAAGCTTTGAATAAAATGTTATAATATTCCAAATGTTACATTTGTTATATTTGTGCATATTTTTGTTAATCATTTGTGGGGTGATCGAACTTTTTAAATCACTGTAGATAAGTAAGCACGTTGCAACATCTAGTACCCTGAGGTCATAAGACTGTCAAAGACTCCTCCTTGAACCTCCCAAATTGAAAGCTTTTATTATGACCTGGCCTTTTAATGTAACTTGGGCACTAGACCAAGGGCGCCATTGTCACTCGAGCGCAACGTTACGTGGAGATGTCGATATCGCTTTCGTCACACCAATTCGTTTTAGTGTGAATCTGCCTGGTACTTATGAATGAATGTTTTCAAATTAAACCCGTTTCATCAATAAGACAAAAAAACGGGTTGGACGCATATGTCCCTTTCCCTTTGGACGATAAAACCATGCAAGTGCTGTATCAAGTATAACTCACGAAAATCTTGTTAATTTTTATCAACTTTTCAACTTTTTGGCATCCCTGCTTTAAGTAAAAAAAAAAAATCAAGGTACTATCTCTTAAATATAATAACTCCCTATGCCCCCCCCCTCTGGATACTATCTTGATAGGATACCGTCTCTGCTTTAAATAATGAAAAATAATTAACTTATTGGCACCCCTGCTTTAAAAAAATTGAGGTATTATCATTTAAATATGATAGCTCACTACACCCCCCCCCCTCTGGATACCACCTTGATAAAATGCCGTCTCTGCTGTAACTGAAAAAAAATTACCTTTTTTGAGATTCCTGCTTTCAATAAAAATATTTCGAGATATTACCATTCAAATATAATACCTCTCTACCCCCCCCCCTCTCTGGATACCACCTTCATAGGATACCGTCACAGCTTTCATTAGAAAAATAAGTTACTTAATAATTAACTAGGTCACTATATGGTTCAAACAAACACGCAAAATAACGTTAAACAGCTTAGTGTTCCTTGAAAAAAATTGAGGGTATGAGTAAAGGGGTACAAAGACAACAACAAAAATGTCGAAATTATTCAGATATACCTCAAATTATTGGAAAACTGAGTCATAGATTCGCCGTTTCATTCAATAAGATCCAAAGAATCTAATTAAAAGGGAGCACACACAAAAGCCAAAGTAGGCCAGTAGCCTATGAGAAATCGCGAAATACCCAAGACAATGAACACGTCCTAATAGGGGGCCCTGGGTCTATCAAAATATTTCAATGGTTTCCCAGGGAATTTGATATCATTTTCTTCTGTCTCCACCTTAAATGGAAAAAATAATTATCTTTTTGGCATCCCTGCTTTCAATAAAAAAATGAGGTATTATCATTAAAAAATGATAGCCCCCTACCCCCCCCCCTTATAGGCAATAATTTACAATTTATTTATGAATCATATTTTTGGGGTAACTGCCGGTTCAATCTTTAATTCCCCAACCTTGTACATAGCTTAGTCTATAGCTAAATTTTGGCTCAATAGAAGTTTTTTTTTTTTTGGGGGGGGGGTAAAAAATTTTCAGTAAGAAGATTGTATTTTCTATCAGGCGTTCAACAATTGAGTATTAACATTAGAAAATGTTATCTAAAACAGCAAAAAAAAAAAAAATCTGCAAACTTACAATTCTGCTGTAGAAACAATCTGTCGGCTGTCGATTTCAAAATCCAACTGAAGGCTGAAGCTGTATAGTAGTGAATTCGTTCTATAATTCTATTCAACTTGAAAATAAAATTCTTGACTGCGAACGATGTAAGAAATAGCAATTGGGAAACTGCATTCGAAATGATTTAAACTCTTTCATAAAGACGATTCTGTTTTTTGTCAACATATGAAGAACTGTGTATATTGCAATATTTGCAATTGCATATTGCATCTGTCTGGTTTTTATGCAAAGTAACAAAAGAGAAGAAAATTAATGAACAAGAGAGTAGTGGAGAACTATGGTATAAACAGTAATATTTGGCAGGGAAACATACATTAATATTTGTACATAGCTTAGTCTATAGCTAAATTTTGTCTCAATAGAAAGTTTTTTTTTTGGGGGGGGGGGGTAAAAAATTTTCAGAAAAAAGATTGTATTTTCTATCAGGCGTTCAACAATTGAGTATTAAACATTAAGAAAATGTTATCTAAAAACAGCAAAAAAAAATAAAAAAAATGCAAACTTACAATTCAGCTGTAGAAACAATCTTTCGGCTGTCAATTTCAAAATCCAACTGAAGGCTGAAGCTGTATAGTAGTGAATTCGTTCTATAATTATGCTCAAATTGAAAATAAAATTCTTGACTACGAACGATGTAAGAAATAGCAATTGGGAAACTGCATTCGAAATGATTTAAACTCATTTCATAAAGACGATTCTATTTTTTGTCAACATATGAAGAACTGTGTATATTGCAATATTTGCAATTGCATATTGCATCTGTCTGGTTTTTATGCAAAGTAACAAAAGAGAAGAAAATTAATGAACAAGAGAGTAGTGGAGAACTATGGTATGCACAGTAATATTTGGCAGGGAAAGTCACTGGTGATAAATTGCTAGGGGTGGCACCATGATTGCGTGATTTTCGGGGATTCGGGGAACTAAATTTTTTTTCAAGGTGACGCATAGATTTTCGGGGAAATACCCGAAAATTCGGGGATAGTTCTAACCCTGCTTGATTTCTAATCAGGAAAATCGAAATACTAAACCACACGAGAAGGAAAAGCTCCGACTTAGCGGTTGACGCAATAAAGAATTGCCGCAAAATTAATTTAAAGTCGACGGAACGCCGCCTCTGTCGGCCGGCGGCGCGCCTGTGGCGTTACGACACTTCGGCGGCGTTCGACCGGGCCTTTTGACGGCGGCGTTCGGTCGATCCGCCGGCGCGGCGCCGGGGTCTAGTAAGATTGCATTCATTAACAGTAGTCGCGTCTCAGCAAGTAGAGTAATTTGTTATCTATTTTGCAATTCTATTCTAGCGAGTCTCTAGTCCCTCGCAAGGAATCAGTTTTTTGACAAAAAATCATGTTTTGCATTGTTTCTATTGAGTTTTAACACGGAACCCATCAGAATCGTGTACCTCCTCCCACGAGAACCCATAGCCCTGAACGATTTGACTTACTAATGTAAACCCATGCCATCATCAAAAGGAAAGTAGGTTTACAGCCTTACAGGAAAGTTTGATTGCGTCAAAATGTAAATCCTTTGGCTCTTGCTCAGTATTTTGCTGAAAAGGCGTGGGCCAGAGATTCCAGAGTAACCCCAAATTATGGAGCTCAGGGTCGTATCCAGGATTTGTGTGGGGGAGTTTACAAAAAAAAAACTTTAAAAAACGCATCAAAAATTTGTTTGTTGCCTATTCATTTTTGCTACGTTTTTACGAGTCGGAAAAATATTTCGGGGGGGGGGTCAAACTGAAATTGTCTTTTTGAGTTGAACAAGGTAATATAAAAACAAGGAAATATATTTTTACTTTGAAATGAGTTGAATTTACTTGTCTACAAATGCACATACTGAAATTTATGTACAGGCATTACCTTTTTATGACTTTTACAGACGTCTTGTTTTTCGCCTGTAAAAGCAAGTGAAAAAAGAGACGTTTGTACATTGAAAGTGTTTTGAAATGACCTTCCCCTAATCTGGTTTTTAATTCCCGCGTCCGTATTTCTTCTACTTTTTTATTTTTTTTTGTTTCCTAGTAATACTATAGCTGTGAATGCAAATTCATCGTGACACAAAGCCATCTGACGCCAACAATAGGCAAACACGTTGCTGTTTCTTGGCTATAGAAACCCCAATGATTGCCGATCCATAAGGCTAGTTAGCCTATACTATTGTGTAGTATTATTTTTTTAGGCTATTTATAGCCATGAAATATTAGCTGAATTGCAGTTGTTTTTTCTTCACTATAAACTATGCATTTATTATACAAAGTCTATAATACATGGTTTGAAACCAAATACAAGACAAGTACTTGACTCAATTAAGACACGAGAGGAACTCCTGAAAACCCTTCGCTAATTGTGTTTCTCAAGGTTCTTAGAAACACGTTATTTCAAATTAGAATTATCCGAGTTCCACTTTTCTGGTATTAGAAACCTAATATTCTGATTTCCATTTCCAGAAGATAAAACATCATAAATTCTACTGAGCTCGTTGCTACTTAAAGTTTCTAAAACCCAATATAAAATACGAAGATAACTTGACCCGAACTGCAAACACATTTCTTGTTCCAAGAATTTCATTCAAAAGTTTAAAAGGCCGAGATAAGTAATAGTACTAGAAGCGATATAAATTTGATTAGAGCTGAACAGAAGCGGCAGAGGGCTTTTGAGAACAGGGGCCTAGCACAAGCATTTCACTTTCACATTCATTAAACGAAAGACCCATCTTATAATAGCCAATTACCGTTAGAGAAAATTTTTCCTCAATTCAGGAAAAAGATAAGTTAGAACTCAGGTAATCATCAGCATAATTTAATAACATATTACACAAATTCCATAACAAAATTCCACAAAATACACAACTCTGTTATAAAACCTGCTATAAATCAAAAACACTATTGCTGTATAAAGGAGGGGAGTTAGTAACCTAATGCGTTCATTTACAGGAACCAATACTTCCGGCCTATTAGTCGGAGTCGATAACCCGGGAAACTGTATCTACTATTAACTTACGATACAGATCTCTAAGCGTTGTGACAATAGACCAAGACACAGGGGCAGATCTAGAGCACAAGATTGGGAGGGGGACAATGTGACCAGAGCACCAACAACTACGATCTTTGGGGGGGGGGGGTGAATGTGACAAGGGAGCCAATAATTGACCAAATTGGCAAATTTATTTAAAAAAAGAGTGAATCACAGGGGAAAACAAGGAATGAGGACGCCAAAAAACTCTTGAGGGTGCGTGGATCCATCACTGCCAAGACAGACCACGTTGGCGAACACTTAAAAGCGGCTACGTATGTGCACCGATCGTGCGCAACCAATATAAGCTTTTAATTCTTTTCATTACAATCCATCAATAGGTGTGCAAGGAGAGAGTAAATGCTCTTTAATTAGGCCAACTTTAAAGCCAAATTGACTATCAGGTGTGGAACACGAACCTTCTTTAATTAATCATCAATTATAAGCAGCTCCGTTAATTTACACAATCCCCGGGCAGCAGTAATAGGACGCTATGAGGTATACTGTTCCGGTTCTTTAACCTTTTTTTGAACAATAGCCATAGCTATTGAAGATAAATCAGGCACTGGTCCCAGGGTCATATCCACGTTTCTTTTCGGGGGAGGGGGGAGAGGTTAAAAAAAACTTTAGAAAACACACAACAATTTGTTTAAATTCATTTTTGTTACCTTTTTACGAGTCAGACAAACATTTCATGGGGGGGGGGGTTCAAACTCCCTACTCCCCTGAATACGGCCTTGACCGATCCAGAACAAAAAAAAATCTGATAAAGCAAAGCAAAGTGGTCAGTGAGCTTAGCACTACCATAAAACAGATGCATACCACAGACTTCACCAACATCTCTCAACGCCAAAAGCTCTTCAATTTTGACACATGGTCAAACATCAAGCGTGAAATATGTACCCTTCGTGTTCTGGTTTAGGACAAGATGTATGTATCCCCCACACATTTTGCGTCCAGGGGCTACAAGGGTTGTCTATTTCATGTCAGGTCACAACTGTTGGTTCTAAGTCTAAATAATTGGACAAGGGTTGGTCGACATGCTATTAACCCTTCACATCGTAATAAAAAGACAAAGGTCTTGGAATAAGGGACTAACAGCGTCATAAAAAAAAGCTTCATATGTTGAAGTGATCTTGACAAACCGGATTCAACCCACTCCTAGACACAATATTTTTTTTTACTAAGAAAACAAAAATTAAGACGACGTCGGTCTTCGGAATCGCTATTTTTGAAAATAAAAGAGAGGATAATTGAATATCACCTTGAATTTCAACACATTTTAAAGTAAATAAAAATCAAACATGCCAAAGTCATCCGCACTCCCGCATCCCCGTTGATACAAGCAGGAGCAGTATCAACCCTTCTCCTTTTGTATAGCCTATTGAATAATTTTGGTTTATTTATCTCATTGCTAACACCATTTGGCAAAAAAAAAATTATCTTATCAATCAAAATTGCATTCAATTTTCTGCGTCAAAACTTTCCACTAAAGTAATAAGTCGTTTGGTTTTAGGCGTTTACCCCCCCCCCCAGAAAATGACCCTCCCCGTGACTAATACCTCCCGGAAAATACCCCCCCTCCCCCCGTGAAAAAAGGTTTTCCAAATTTAAGAGTTTTATTAGAGTTTTATTTTTTGATTTCCGTAGGGGGAAAGAATTTTGGTACTTGTGTATTGTCCGCCATTCACTCAGGTTTACGCAGTGTAAAATTCGAGAATACACCAGGTTTTTCGTTAGTTTCTTCGTTACTTTAGAAATAAATTAGGGCTTTAGATTTGCATATTAGAAAGTGGGAGGTAAAGTGCAGCAGGTCTACATGCAAAAATGGGCACTGGAGGGGGGGGGGCTCAGGCGGGCCATCACTCCCCCCAGAAAATTAAAACTCCACGGGAAGAAATGAGAGTTAAGCTTTGACAGATTCGGGCGGACTAGAGGCGTGTGCAGCTGTGCTGACCTCTGGCTGCTTGGTGTTGTGATGAGTTTTTGACAGTAGTAGCTATAATGACACTTGGATTTGTGATCATTGGGAATCTATTGGAATCAAAACAAAAGCCAACCACCCAAGGTGATTAGGTGAATCTCCTCAGTTTAAAAATTTTTATTGAGAAAAAAGGAGCCTGATGAGAGAAATTAAAAGTAAGTAGAAATGTAACATTATATATATATATATATATATATATATATATATATATATAATATATATATATATATATATATATATATATATATATATATATATATATATGTATATATATATATATATATATATATATATATATATATATATATATATATATATATATATATATATATATATATATATATATATCTATATATATATATATATATATATATATATATATATTATATATATATATATATATATATATATATATATATATAATATATATATATATATATATATATATATATATATATATATATATATATATATATATATATATATATATATATATATATATATTAACTTGTAGGTTTCCAGAATTTTCAATCATACTATGAAAACGAAAGAAAAGAGGAAAGAGAAAAAAAAGAAGAAAAAAGCAAAAAGATTGTGAAAATCATATTGATTATCCTCCTATAGTAAAAATTGATGCTTGATGGTAGCCGCACGCACAAAAATTTTTTTTGAGCATTTAGTAAAAACAGATGCGACCTAGTAAATTTTTCCTCTCCGATTTAGTAAATTCTTCCAGGTCAGGGTGCAACCCTGAGCTGTAAGTTGCATCAAAGTGTCATATAATAAGATCAGATGATTAATAGCAATAATTTATGTAGTTTCAATGACCATTTAGTAACACTTTCTTGCCAGAAAGTCTTTGTCGTGGTTGAATTATTGAAGATTCTTTTAAATGGCAGAAAAATCAACAAAAAATGTTGTAGGAATTCCCATATTCAGATTTGACAGATTGGCGCAATATTTATACAACCAGTACCACCTTATTGCCGTGCGCGTTTTGAAAAATAAGCACTAAGTATGAAATAACTAGACGAAAAATTTTACCTAAAATTAATCCAATTAGACTTTAACGAACCATGTGGGTGTTGCGACTCAAATTCACGTAACCTTACCCCCTCCCCCCTAATGTGCAAATATATTGCCCAAATTAAACAAGTCCAATACATTCTGTCACCCTTTAATATTTGTCTTCGTGTGGCTATGAAACCAGTCAGCTTAGATCTTTCATCAAGCGAACTTCTCGAGTGTGTTCTGGATTGTAAGGGAGCAGGCACGTACGCAGGAATTTGTTTCGGGGGGGGGCCAAATCCTTCAAACCCATTATTCTGTTAGAAAAATCAGAAAATTATGGGAAAATGAAAAAAATCGTGAGATTTCGGGGGAGGGGCCGGAGGCCCCCCTCCCTGCGTACGTCCCTGTACGGGATTGCCGCCAACGCTATATTATATAGCTAATATAATCGGATGATAATCACGGGTGCCACTGTTGATGTTTCATCAGTATATTTGGTGATGTTACAATTAATTCAGTAGCCTTATTGAAATTTAAATTATTTAACTTTAAACGAATTTATGATTCAATAAGGATCTGTAAATTGACCATATTTGGTTTTCAACAAATTGAAAATTTAATAGTGCAAGACGAACTAGTTTATTTTTCAATAAGTTAAAATTTCAATTCGAATTTGTAAATCTAATATTTTTGTTTTTCAACAAGTTGGAAATAAAATAATGATTGGAGAATTCCGGTAATTCCGGTATTTTTTTTTTCACACTGTAATTGCGCGAGAAACTAAAAAAAAATAGATAAGGCCTGGGAAAAGCCATTTAGCATAGCTTACCAGACTAGTCTATCTCTGAAAATGTTGGCAGGGAAAAAAGTAGGAAATTTGTGTTACCTTATCACGGCCCAAAACTGACCTTATACGTCCTCAATCCCCCCGGTCAACAAAACAGTCAACATTCTTCTGTTAATCAAGCGCATAGAAATTTGAACTTGCTTTCTTCAACTGTTGTTGATGCCGTTAGTATTAGCACGTTTAAGAGTACCAAGATCAAGTCAAGATTACCCATCTGTGATCAAATGGTTAACTTAAATAATTCAAGGCCTTTGCCCCTGAGGCTGTGGACCTTTCGACGTTTGGGAGAGGGTCGGTTGCCCTCTAATTACTGTTGGCCATCAAATGGGGTACTAAAATTTTTAATCGAATGAGCCTCCTCCCAAGTTTTTATAATCGCCAATACCACACGAAGTTGACCGGGTTTGGTCCTTTGCTTGCCATTTGTCGGGACTCGTTTTCAGGGATATGCTCTTCTTTTTCTATTTTTCCTTTGGCACTGGGGTCGCCTTAGGCCCAAGGGCTTAAAGATACAAGTTCTGAGCCAACCCGTTTTTTGTTGGGGGGGGGGGGGTCACGACCTCAAACATTTGTTAACGTCAGTTTCCTCTTGGTCCAAGGGCTTACAGCTGAAAGTTTGAAATTGATCCGAGATAAGAAAAAATTCCAATTTCCGGCCTCCTCCCTCCTACAACATGCATAAAAAATGCGCCCCCTTCCATTATCATTGTGCTCTACTAGTCTTATACTTTGTTGGTGTCACAGATACATTACTATACTTCAAGAACATTATTAGAAGTACAAGTATATTAGTATAATTAAATAGTGTCACTAGTTTCATTGCATTTATGGTTATCATTTGGCCTCCAGTATTATAGTTGTCTTTTTACTGTTCATGTATGCTGTCAATTTTTTTGTATTACTCTAGTGCTTATCTTTATTGATGTATATTATTTTCTTTATGCTACAGGTATAAATAAATAAATTGGAAAAAAAACTATGTTACTACTGTCAAAAACTCATCACAACACCAAGCAGCCAGAGGTCAGCACAGCTGCACACGCCTCTAGTCCGCCCGAATCTGTCAAAGCTTAACTCTCATTTCTTCCCGTGGAGTTTTAATTTTCTGGGGGGAGTGATGGCCCGCCTGAGCCCCCCCCCCCCGCCAGTGCCCATTTTTGCATGTAGACCTGCTGCACTTTACCTCCCACTTTCTAATATGCAAATCTAAAGCCCTAATTTATTTCTAAAGTAACGAAGAAACTAACGAAAAACCTGGTGTATTCTCGAATTTTACACTGCGTAAACCTGAGTGAATGGCGGACAATACACAAGTACCAAAATTCCTTCCCCCTACGGAAATCAAAAAATAAAACTCTAATAAAACTCTTAAATTTGGAAAGCCTTTTTTCACGGGGGGGGGGTATTTTTCGGGAGGTATTAGTCACGGGGAGGGTCATTTTCTGGGGGGGGGGGTAAACGCCTAAAACCAAACGACTTATTACTTTAGTGGAAAGTTTTGACGCAGAAAATTGAATGCAATTTTGATTGATAAGATAATTTTTTTTTTGCCAAATGGTGTTAGCAATGAGATAAATAAACCAAAATTATTCAATAGGCTATACAAAAGGAGAAGGGTTGATACTGCTCCTGCTTGTATCAACGGGGATGCGGGATGTTGCGGGATGACTTTGGCATGTTTGATTTTTATTTACTTTAAAATGTGTTGAAATTCAAGGTGATATTCAATTATCCTCTCTTTTATTTTCAAAAATAGCGATTCCGAAGACCGACGTCGTCTTAATTTTTGTTTTCTTAGTAAAAAAAAATATTGTGTCTAGGAGTGGGTTGAATCCGGTTTGTCAAGATCACTTCAACATATGAAGCTTTTTTTTATGACGCTGTTAGTCCCTTATTCCAAGACCTTTGTCTTTTTATTACGATGTGAAGGGTTAATAGCATGTCGACCAACCCTTGTCCAATTATTTAGACTTAGAACCAACAGTTGTGACCTGACATGAAATAGACAACCCTTGTAGCCCCTGGACGCAAAATGTGTGGGGGATACATACATCTTGTCCTAAACCAGAACACGAAGGGTACATATTTCACGCTTGATGTTTGACCATGTGTCAAAATTGAAGAGCTTTTGGCGTTGAGAGATGTTGGTGAAGTCTGTGGTATGCATCTGTTTTATGGTAGTGCTAAGCTCACTGACCACTTTGCTTTGCTTTATCAGATTTTTTTTTTGTTCTGGATCGGTCAAGGCCGTATTCAGGGGAGTAGGGAGTTTGAACCCCCCCCCCCATGAAATGTTTGTCTGACTCGTAAAAAGGTAACAAAAATGAATTTAAACAAATTGTTGTGTATTTTCTAAAGTTTTTTTTAACCTCTCCCCCCTCCCCCGAAAAGAAACGTGGATATGACCCTGGGACCAGTGCCTGATTTATCTTCAATAGCTATGGCTATTGTTCAAAAAAAGGTTAAAGAACCGGAACAGTATACCTCATAGCGTCCTATTACTGCTGCCCGGGTATTGTGTAAATTAACGGAGCTGCTTATAATTGATGATTAATTAAAGAAGGTTCGTGTTCCACACCTGATAATCAATTTGGCTTTAAAGTTGGCCTAATTAAAGAGCATTTACTCTCTCCTTGCACACCTATTGATGGATTGTAATGAAAAGAATTAAAAGCTTATATTGGTTGCGCACGATCGGTGCACATACGTAGCCGCTTTTAAGTGTTCGCCAACGTGGTCTGTCTTGGCAGTGATGGATCCACGCACCCTCAAGAGTTTTTTGGCGTCCTCATTCCTTGTTTTCCCCTGTGATTCACTCTTTTTTTAAATAAATTTGCCAATTTGGTCAATTATTGGCTCCCTTGTCACATTCACCCCCCCCCCCCAAAGATCGTAGTTGTTGGTGCTCTGGTCACATTGTCCCCCTCCCAATCTTGTGCTCTAGATCTGCCCCTGTGTCTTGGTCTATTGTCACAACGCTTAGAGATCTGTATCGTAAGTTAATAGTAGATACAGTTTCCCGGGTTATCGACTCCGACTAATAGGCCGGAAGTATTGGTTCCTGTAAATGAACGCATTAGGTTACTAACTCCCCTCCTTTATACAGCAATAGTGTTTTTGATTTATAGCAGGTTTTATAACAGAGTTGTGTATTTTGTGGAATTTTGTTATGGAATTTGTGTAATATGTTATTAAATTATGCTGATGATTACCTGAGTTCTAACTTATCTTTTTCCTGAATTGAGGAAAAATTTTCTCTAACGGTAATTGGCTATTATAAGATGGGTCTTTCGTTTAATGAATGTGAAAGTGAAATGCTTGTGCTAGGCCCCTGTTCTCAAAAGCCCTCTGCCGCTTCTGTTCAGCTCTAATCAAATTTATATCGCTTCTAGTACTATTACTTATCTCGGCCTTTTAAACTTTTGAATGAAATTCTTGGAACAAGAAATGTGTTTGCAGTTCGGGTCAAGTTATCTTCGTATTTTATATTGGGTTTTAGAAACTTTAAGTAGCAACGAGCTCAGTAGAATTTATGATGTTTTATCTTCTGGAAATGGAAATCAGAATATTAGGTTTCTAATACCAGAAAAGTGGAACTCGGATAATTCTAATTTGAAATAACGTGTTTCTAAGAACCTTGAGAAACACAATTAGCGAAGGGTTTTCAGGAGTTCCTCTCGTGTCTTAATTGAGTCAAGTACTTGTCTTGTATTTGGTTTCAAACCATGTATTATAGACTTTGTATAATAAATGCATAGTTTATAGTAAACAGAATCGTGTACCTCCTCCCACGAGAACCCATAGCCCTGAACGATTTGACTTACTAATGTAAACCCATGCCATCATCAAAAGGAAAGTAGGTTTACAGCCTTCCGATTGCGTCAAAATGTAAATCCTTTGGCTCTTGCTCAGTATTTTGCTGAAAAGGCGTGGGCCAGAGATTCCAGAGTAACCCCAAATTATGGAGCTCAGGGTCGTATCCAGGATTTGTGTGGGGGAGTTTACAAAAAAAAAAACTTTAAAAAACGCATCAAAAATTTGTTTGTTGCCTATTCATTTTTGCTACGTTTTTACGAGTCGGAAAAATATTTCGGGGGGGGGGGGTCAAACTGAAATTGTCTTTTTGAGTTGAACAAGGTAATATAAAAACAAGGAAATATATTTTTACTTTGAAATGAGTTGAATTTACTTGTCTACAAATGCACATACTGAAATTTATGTACAGGCATTACCTTTTTATGACTTTTACAGACGTCTTGTTTTTCGCCTGTAAAAGCAAGTGAAAAAAGAGACGTTTGTACATTGAAAGTGTTTTGAAATGACCTTCCCCTAATCTGGTTTTTAATTCCCGCGTCCGTATTTCTTCTACTTTTTTATTTTTTTTTTTTGTTTCCTAGTAATACTATAGCTGTGAATGCAAATTCATCGTGACACAAAGCCATCTGACGCCAACAATAGGCAAACACGTTGCTGTTTCTTGGCTATAGAAACCCCAATGATTGCCGATCCATAAGGCTAGTTAGCCTATACTATTGTGTAGTATTATTTTTTTAGGCTATTTATAGCCATGAAATATTAGCTGAATTGCAGTTGTTTTTTCTTCTTCTTTTTTCATAATTCCATCTCATCCCCACTGTGCTTTCGTTTACTATGGATACCCATCACTCCAGACTATTTTTACTAAGCTATCTTGACAGGAATAACAGTAAGATTTAGACCCCTGGGGCCGCGCCGATGAGGGAAGACCGGCGGCGGCGGGGCCAAAAACAGCACGCCGTGCCGTGCCGCCTGTAAGATGTCGGCGGTACGCCGCCGGCGCGATCAATGTTGACCGCAAACATTAATGTTTTCATCAGCCTTTCTCAAATCACAGCTATAATTTACAACAGATTCGAGCCTATTCATGAGTTCAAAAATTCACAAGTCGCTGGCTGGAAACTGGTCTTCTTTGTTATTCATCAGGAGAAGTAGAAATGAGGTAGAAACGAAATGGCTGTGGCGTTTCGGAACCCTTGCATAATACGAGTAGTTGAAGTATCAATTAGCTATGTATTCTTAACATAAATAATTATCAAAATTAGTAGTTTTCTTCATCGAGCATTACTGTATGCAAAACCTCAAATACTGTATCACAAAATTCGTCAGTTATCTGGGTAAAAACTTTGAATATAACTTTGAACTTAGAAGCTTAGTTTTTTCATAATGCCCTTGCCTATATCTGTTTTGTCACCTTTAAAACAGTTGAAATTGGCGACTTTGATATTGATTGTTTTTTTTTTTTTTGCTTTTTTGGATTCTTAAAAAGACTTCTAAATGCATTTTAAAGTTTTTTTGGCTTCTTTATAGAATATATGTCATGTAGGCTAAGGCTGAACTGCTGCTTTTTTATTGCATTTGGCTGCTTTTTTGGATATTATTCGTTTTTTCTTTTAGGGATTCATTCCAAATTATAAATTGATAAATCCCTAATATGAGTCAAATTATAAACTGTATCTAAAAGGAGTAAGTTTATCAAATTGAAAAATACATGATGAACACTTCACATGAGAACACTTCAATTACAATGAAACAAAAACA